>JWHW01039811.1:154409-187691 GCA_000931545.1 Papilio glaucus
TTTAGTTTCCAACGCATAGCTTCGCAACAATTCAAATAAAGTGTACGTGATACCTCGATATTACCCACAGCACACGGTAAGTTAGGAACTAAAGTCAACTGTTACTTCTCCACACACCAATTACAGCTAAAGTGCCGTCAGCTTATGTCACTAAATTATAAATGCAACTTAAGCTTATGTCGGCGTAATCGTATTGGGGTAACCATGTTGAATTTGTTACACGGACACGTTCGTTTCTAATCTACTTTTAAATATAGGTTTCAAACTTCATTTTAATAAAACAATAAGTGCTGACGGCATTCAGTAAGATGGGTTGATGGTTGAACAAGGCAGATGTTCGATCGGATTTAGGAACTATTATTATATTCTTTTTCTATCCCTTCCTTTTTATCTTGAAAGCCTATTATTTCCACACTAACAGCTCATTATTTTGAGTATAAAGCATCATATAATGTTGGCGCATTTCCATTTTACTAACGAAATAATATCCTGCAAACATAATAAAAGAGGGTCACAACATAAAGTAGAACAAACATTAGGGGACTGGTGTAACAAAAAATATTTTTTTGGGAAGAGCATTTACCTACCTTTGCAACTACATATATACGATATTCCTTAGGCTCCATGTTTATATTCCTTATTATAGATACACAAATACTCGAGAATGTATTTTACATATGGAATGGTTATGGGGCGGCGTCACATCACTCATCAGATGAAACATACAGAACCTTTTCTTCGGGACAGAATTGTGAGGTTGTGGTACTTTCTCAGAAAGAAAACGACTTCTTCTGGCTTTACCGCTGGTAAAGATTGTAGTGTTTTGTCCGACTGACCCCGAAGGGTAATGGTTTTCACGGGTATGTATGTATATGTCCTTTACATTGGTAGCCGAAACGGCTGGACCGAGTTTGAAGTGTAAGATGTTATTTGATTTTTTTAAACTCTTCACCGGGGTGTCATAGTGTATATGACGTCAGGATATAATAAACAGTGAAAGTAAATAATCTTAGCTGTACTATATTAAATATCTTACAGACGGATATATTGATTTTAAAATTACACTGCTTCTGGTGCGTTTTGGAATTTTGCAATACCACGAAGTTGGTTGCTAATTTTCTCTCAAGGTTTCTTGAGAACTGACTATATTCAGGGTAGTAATATTTTAAACTATTATTTCTTTTAAGATTTCGCTTGTCTTAGAAAACAGCGTAGCCTAGAAGAGATACACGTGGATTAGTAACTTATATACATAAGTAACTAATCCACGTGTATCTCTTATTAAGATAAATTGTATAGATCCATTACAATAGCTTGATTTACCTCAAACTATGCTGAACATTCAGTACAACGTGATTAAAATGACAAACGCGGCGTTCACTTGTGTTGAATGAAATAGCTGACAGTGCATATTAGATTCCGTGTCAAGATAACGAACATTTAAAAGACAACACTTTGTAAATGTATCCGTAACAGTAACTGGTGTTTCGAATAAAAATAACCAAATTGTAATAAAAAGGGAACGAAAAAACTCGTAAAATAAACTGCTGCCATATTTCTCATAATAAAAGAAAGAATTATTTTTGTACCTGACCCAAATTAATGAAGCGCCAAGAGCGTAATGGTTTAAGGTACGGCTTACGAAACATTATGTGATGGATTCGAATTCGCTATTTTCAGTCCGCAAATATTGTAACAAAAATCTTCTAGAACGCGAATAAAATAACTATCTGATTACAAATTATTCTTATTTATAACACCAATTCGTCTATAAGTTCGTTGACTACCGGCTTTTTGCGAGAGGTTCTTCAACATGAGATTTATAATGGATACATGTAGCATTATTGCACTAAATTTAAATTAAATTATAAATTGGAAAAAAAGAAACGAAGTTTTAATATAAATAGCAATATAGATTTCATAACAAACTTCTCTTCGTCTCGTGAAACGACTCGACTCAGAGATAAGTTGGCACGTGCTACATGTAAGAACAATGGATGTGAAGCGACGTATATTCAGGAAGCGTGCGAGACGGGCAGGTAAATGAGGGAACTGGGAGGGATAGGAAATAGGCAGAACGAGGAAAGGAGGAGGAAGGGGATAAGGAATATAATTCCCGTGTCGACGTTTCCTTGTTACTGAGATTTCTGTGGCGCTGAATTTATTTTATTACCTACATTTCGCTACGCGCGAGCGATCGTCTATGATCTTTTTACGTCTACGTCGAATAAAATGTCTTTATGCCAGAACCTTTGCCTAAACATAATAGAGTAAATTTATGAAGCACATATACTTGTACACATCAGCGTACAAATGTCCTTCAAAATCACCAAAAAGATCGGGCCTTTGCCGCATCCAGTCGACGCTCGAAACCTTGACGAGATTCTCGGTCCATTTAATGAAACGTGTACATACATACATGAATATTCTTCCATCACAAAATATATATGTATCTTTTTTTAAACAAAAAATCGTGACTTGAATCGATCGTCGTCCCCCTGCCCTTTGCCTACTTATGTGTGGTCAGCACAGTATGAATACTGTATATGTTTGGCTACAGTTTATATGGCCGGCCGCCTGCCTGACGCCAACCATCCTCGGGAATAATTTGTTGTACTTAAGTTGTTATCAATGTGATCGAAGAAAATTCCGTTGCCGAGAATCAAATGCCGCGAGAAATGTAATGTACATTGGTCGGTCGCACCTCTTCTCGTCAGGTTCGTCACAAGCTGATCGACATTCACCTCTTCAGTGATAATTTAATCATTTTCTTGTTGGTAGCATCGTCCAGTCTTTGTCAATAAATGAGCGTTTTGATAATGCACACACGTACATTGCCTTTAGAAGTCTCCTGGTCGCAGGTGACAATTTCTGATTTTTTCTTAGACATTTGTATAATATTAACAAACTAACGATATTAAAAATACATCCCACGAAATAAATAAATACAAAATAATTCGATACACATCTGCTATGACAAACTAAAAATCTAAACCTTCATTAAAAAAAACCTAAATTATCTCCTACACATGTAGAAGTCAAAGTGTACTACAAAGAGAATGTAATAAGAGGGTTAGCTCCGAACAAAATGATACTTTAACCAATATCGATACTAATATTACAAATAATTTCGAGTCCTTACGTCAACTGTACTGAAATTGCCCGTAAACAATGTACGGAGCGTGGGCCGCCAGGAGCAAGTAGGTCAAATGTCACACTATGGCGTGGGTGTCGCTGTATGGAAAATATTTATAACAATTCACCTTATTTAAACAATTGGACCTTCTCTGCTATTTTACCCTTATTGACCTTTTATTGAATTAGGGAATTAATTGACAAGACAAAAAACACTTTTAAAATGTGTTTGCATTTGGGAAAACACTCTGACGTAGTTAGTTTAGCTAGTAGTGCTCTCGACACTAAATAGTTGTATTTCAATCATTCCTAATGACGTAATCAACACAATGAACAGATTGTACAAGACTTTCTTTGTCGAGAATAACGAAGAAAAACCTTACAGTTAGCAACGTCCCGTTCCCCGGGGAGCTACCGGCGTGGGAGTGAAATACGGCAGCGAAATGACGTCACGTCTACAGGTGTGGGCGGCGCCCATTCATAACAGTTAAGAAAAATGTTCACTTCTAACTTACTAGTATTAAAACATTCCGCGTAGAAATATTAATAGGAACATTTAGTTTAAAAAGAAAAACGAAACTGATGAACAATTAAAAAACAATTTATATTAGTTCAGTTCAGTTTTTCAGAGAACTTACAAAACTAAACAATTTCAGACGCTTATTTGCAGATTTCAACGCCATATTTTTTCGTTATAGTTATGGGATACATTAGCAGTGGAAATGGAAATTAATTATTTTGTTATGACCGCTATGAAATACGAGCTCATTAAAAAGTAATCGTTCCGTAAATACAGGGCGGAAAGTAAATTTTAACATATAGATATATTTTAAACATTTCAGTTTATATGATAAGCACTTAAAAAAATATAACTGCTGCTGTTATAAAATATACTAAGTAAAAATAAACGGCATAAACTTGTATAAGCTATACAATCTAATTACTCTTTTTTAAATAAATAAATAAATATGCGCTCACGCCCGTAACCTAGAGGGGTAGGCAGAGATCATGGATTTCCATTTGGCGCGATCCGGGCACACTCTTTTTTATTTTGTGCTTTAGATCTTAAATCCCATAAACTATAACTGAGAGCGACAGAACCAATAATCGAGTCTATCGCTTCTTATAATATTTAAATAAACAACTAAACACAAATTCGAGTCCACAAGTACGGAGTCTCATCGTTCAATGTATAATGAATAAGATACGTTACCAGAACAACCTTATTAGGTGTCCCTTCCGTGTTCGACATGGGGCTCGTTAAGTTTACCGCTTTTTAATATAGTATTCCGAGAGTGTACGATAAGCCGTCCAAGCCATGCGGAATCTCAACGCAAGTACCGGTACCGGTGTCGCGTGCGTGACGTCACATCCGACGCTGCGCTCGCGCACGCCGCGGGGCGCGGTAAGTCGTCTGACAGGTGACAACTGTGTACTGTTAAAAAAACCATTGTATACAAACAATGACGTACAAATCATATGTGATTGAGTGTGAGAGTCTGTCTCATTGTAATTTGTAGGTTTATAGACCGATATATGAAACACGTGTAACACAGAATAAAGATATGGGCAATGCTCAAATGACAATTAATAGAAATGAGTCGCATTTTATACCGTGAAAGTGACCGACACTTTATTTATTGTTCCGACACATTAGTCTCGCAAATCTCTGTTTTGATCACCAGAATCTTGAAGGTAGGGTTTTTTGGATTGCAAAAACAACTACAATGTACTCCCATGGTTGACGTCATATAATCTCCCCCTCGATTAGGAACATAATTATTTACTTATTTAATTATTTACAATAAGATCATTACACTCTGAGATACTTTTGACTTATTTATAAATGTAAAACTTGTAGTGTTTGTAGTAACAGCGAGAACACGTGAATGTAAGCGGACAGACTGTTTTATTCGTTAACCAAATGCATACTGGCTTGTAATTCAAATATACATTTTTTTATCTAAAAATGTCAGATTAGGTGACTATAGGAGTGAGTATAGCTATAAAATAATTGAGATGAAAATTTATATAATAAAAAACTTGACGCTACTGGGCGCAGCAATCATACATAAAAGAATCCTTAAACGGTATTGTTCATAAAGTTTCAATATCTACGGTGTGTAAATTTAAAAAAGTTATAAAAACGGCGCGTGTGCGGAAACAAAAACCAATGGTTTTTTCACAAACACGAAAATTGTATCATATTTGCTTAAGTCCATAAACAAGCAACGCGGACGAATTGCTCATCCGACGGAATGAGCTTCTATTGCCCAGTTATTTTTCTATGTACAGTGTTTTTATTAAAATTTTGTAGTTTTCTCTAAAAACTGAAGTTCGGACATGTTTTCAAGTAACTCAAATAATAATAGTTAAAAATAGCGTTGAAGTTACTCTACATTTTAAATTGACATTCAATAAAACCTCCGTTTACCAAAAGATTGGAACCTTGCCATACATTAATACTTCTGCCTAATTATAATGGTTACCTTATTAACTAATGCGTGCTCAAATCGCCGACATCTCCACTTAACATCATAGGGTATTGTCATCAGAAACTAGTATATTCATAAGTAAAAAGATTTCTCTAGATGAACCTTACTTATTACGACTTTTGTTTGACTCACTTTAATATAGACGGACAGTACAGACAGAACCCCGGCTTCTACCTCTATTTTGACGCCGTTCTTTTTTATAACTATTTGTTTTTTGAAGTGAAAACTTCTTTAGCCGCGTTAGTCAATATTTGGTAGGGGGAAATCTTAGAGGTTACCATTAACAACGTGCTCAACATGCGCCAGCACCACGCGTAAGCAACAAGCTTATTTGAATTTGGAGCAGTTTTCACCAACTTCTTTTCATTTGATTTTTTGTATACAATTTTGGATTTTATTGTTCAGATACAAGAGTTTATTTTTGTTGATTATTTATTTATTTTTGAACTATTGTCGCGAATAGTCGCAGTTTGAGTTTTCACTTCTTTCTGCAGTCTTTATACATATTTATATATACTGCCTGTGTTTTTTTATCTGTTTTTGAATACTGTCCTGCCTTTTACCTCTTTTAACCATATATTCAAGCGTATGTTTGTGTTTACCCTAAACGAAAGACCTAATGTTAGTTAATAAAAAATAAAACACATTTCGGTGTACAATATTAACGTAAACTAGAATTTTACAGAACCTTTGTATTATGAAGAGAATTCTACAATTCGACGACATAGATTTATCATATTACTATCTGCTGAAGTCTGACCCACATCACTTACGAGTTAACTTACCGCATCATTTAGTCCTGTGGCTCCCACACGCGACTGGTGTAAGTTGATAAACGACGACACTATGTGACACTAGCTCGGGACATTGATATAGGCTATTGCGCTATTATCAAAGTGTGTAGGCGGCAGCGATATCAATCAATAGCCTGTGGCCCTGTTAACGTTTGGACAACTTGACGACAACGGCCCACTCAATCATCTACAGGCGAACTACGTGAACTGTTGTAGGCGCGCAGTAAGAAAAAAGTTATAATCTCGAGTCATATTTAAAAAAAAAATCACTAGCTTGTTGAAAAGTCATATTTAAAAAAAAATCACTAGAGTTGTCCTACGTACCTTCAGAGACTTGGAGATATACAGGGTGTCCAGAAACTCGTACAACGGAAAACCAAACATTCCTTGGCCGAGAATATGAAGATTTAACCCAGTTTACCTATGTGTCTAAGTTGCTTAGTTTGGGGTTTAAATATAATGAAATTTTATACAATTTATCAAATTACTTTAAAACTATTTAATAGACTTAATTTATTTTTTTAATCACGCATTTGTACCAGTAAAATTCTTGTCAAAGAAACTCTTGTTTAAAAATTAACAGAGTGCCAAAACACGGTCACGACATATTATCATATATAGTCATCTATACTAATATTATAAAAAGGGGAAAGATTCGTATTTTTGTAACGAATTTAAAACTCAAAAACTACTGGACTGATTTCAAAATACTTTCACCATTAGAATGCTACATTATCACTGAATAACATAAGCTATAATTATTACTAGAGTAAATTAGGAGAAACTACAAAAAACTTGTGTGAGGAAAATGAGAAATGGATGCTGCCGGTAAGAGTTAGTATTTGTTTTTATTTTGTTTATATTGTATGTTATGGAAGATGGAGGATTTCTGATTTTTGTCCAATTAGGTAACCAGATGATCCTTTTTTACCTTTCCAGCTAAATACCGATAATGCGGTTTGCAACTACTTGTGCTTGATCACAATCCTAATGATATTAAATGACTACGAAGATATTAATGGTAGTCAGGCCATAATTAGAAGGAAACACTGATTGATGTTAGCAATGTTTCAAACAATAATGTCTGGCAACTGCTTGATTATTGTCTCCTTTATAATAAAAAAGAAGAATAACTAGAACTACTAATTAAGATGCGTACAATAAAGTAAGCTCAATCACAACTGTCGTGCGCGGCGCACTCTTCAAACAGCAATGCGTGCGCGGAACCCGGGCCACAATTGAATGATTGCTCCGGGGTCATGCTAATTGCTGGTTATACGCTCAATTGCTGTCATACGAGTAACGTATAGTCCGGTTGTTTGACTGCTATTTCGGTTCGGTACAATTTTATTTGTGTTTATGATTTTCTGGGACAGTTTTTTTCTTCTACGAGAAAGGTGTGCTAGGAATCTCTGATCATCGATCCATCTCGTGGGCTTCGTGGAATGTGTACGTGGCAGCCTTTGATCAGCTCAGGAGGATCTTCTGGCCTCATCAGCCATCCGTTCTGAGAGCAATATGCCCATTGGCAATGCTATATGTAGGAAAACTAATTTGAAAGATGAAGAAAAAACTATAGATAAAAGGGAAAAGAAAGGAAGTGAAAGGAGATATTTAAAAAGAACGTATTTAAAGCTTTAATGGACTCCAAAAGATAAAAGGTATAGCGAATACTCATTTAAAGTAATGACTATGTCCCTACAATAAAATTAAGTAGAACGTACTATATTACGTATATACAAATGTTATAGCTAGCAATTACACCATCATCTGTCTCCATTGAAGTCTCGTCAGACCTCTCAACCCGGAAGCTATTGAAGTTCTAAGGGGCATACGACAAAATGAACGACATAATGTCACTCCCAGGCGCTCTGCCCATTAAGACATGAGGTATTTTAATGACGTCGCCACACAACACGTCAAACGCAGGACATGTGAAAAAATATACATCATATTTGCGTAACATTATAATTTCATACATTTGAAATTTTCAAATATTCGGTACATAAGTAGCTACGCCCAAGAAATTCAATGGGCTCGCTGTATGTATCGTTAGTTTAAATTTACTTTATAAATTATGTCTGAAAAAGGCGTTCACAACAGAAGACCACAGATAAAAAATATGAAGATTTAACCCAACTTATCATATCCAGTTGTTGGGCGCTGGGAAAATGTTTAAATTTTCCTAAAAATGTCTAAGAGACTTCTATAGATTTTTATTATTTATTTAACCACGCATTTGTAGCAATAAACGTCTCGTGGGAGAAACCTGTTTAGAAATTAATAGGTTCTCAAAAATGTATACTAATATTTTTGTAACCGCTCGTATAATCCCTACCAATTATTTTTATTGGATAGCTACGTTTTACAAGCTTTTTTTTGCTCTCGTGTAAAAATTTGATTTTGCAAAAAAATAAATTTTCTTAAGAGTATATGTCGTGAGATTATTAACAATATATATACACATTTTATTAAAAAACAGAACAGTAAAAAAAGTATTACATTCAAGGTTGCCATCTATAATTACGTCCAGTAAAAAAGAAAATAGTACACGTGTGAAGGAAAAATCGATAGGGGCCCGACAGTCTCCATTGTATATGGGTCATTGAGCAACCGTCAGCAGAAAAACTAACCGCTCTATGGGATATAAAAATAACTTCATTTTATGGCTCCTTTTATATCATAGGACTTACAGAGATCAGCGTACCTAGTTAAAGTAATAATACTGTTATCATCTAAACAAATATACGAAGAAACTAACTGTTTGTTATATAAACGCCCTTACTAATGGGCCTAGAGACTTGAAATTTTGCGAGTAGGCAGAGGCGAGCATTAAGAAAGGATTTTTTTTAAATTCAAAGTCTAAATTAGGTGATGAAATTTTGTATGTAGAAATAATTATAATTCAATGTAACCTGATATTTATATTTCCAATATATGTTAACCTCATAATTATATGACCAATCATATTAAATAGGGTCAACTTAGCCCGGACAATTGTCAGTAAAATAATTTCCACAGCAGGTGAAACCGCGGAGCTCAGCTGAAATAAAAACTTCTTTAGCCGCGATTGACGATTTTTGGTAGGGGAAATTCTTATAAATACGTATGGACAACGTGCTTATTTGAATTTGGAATAATCTCGACTAAATTATATTTACTTTTGTATTCAATTTAAAAAAGGGTTTATTTTTGTTGATTATTTAGTTTTGAATAATTGTCGCATATTACAGGTGGGATCTGTTTTGAGTTTTCACTTCTGTCGGCAGTCCTTATATGCTTGTGTTTTTATGGTATGAAATCGTTTTATATTTACATTAAGTAATTAATGGGAAACGATAAATGTGCTAGATAAACCCTCGACCTAAATCTACTTTAAATAATAATTTTGTCAGCAAACCTGCCCTCGTGCTCGGAGTGCCTGGTTACAAAGCAAGAGAATCGAGGTTAATAAAAATTGTTTAAATAGTGTACTCAAAGGAGTACTTTTCGCTAAATTAAATAAATTTTAAAAAATACTAACTGTGCCCTGCGGTCTCATCCGCCGTGCAATATAATTTAACCGATGATTTTCCAACCTAAGCTGAACCCTATTATGATGGACCAGAATAGCTCGCATATGGCTGATTTTCCTACTTACTTGACACTTATCGTTATATTTTGGACAACGCACACAATGTCTTATAAATTATAGCCCATGAGTTATTCTGATGTGTAACTCATGGGCTATAATTCAGTAGTTTTTACGCGGAAGAGTAATAAACATCTTTACTTACAATTTTCGCATTTATAATAATAGCAGGATTGTACACTCCTCAAAATATATAATGAGTGATACATATTTCATTTAGCGGTGACAACTTTTCTCCCACAAATCCAGCCATGTCGGAGAACTTACACAATTTAAAAATTATATTGTTACTCTATCTTTATATATCTATATATTGTGTTGTATGTATAGTGGTAGTAACTAACAGTCAGAACAGCGGTACAGCAGTACAGCCTTCTAATCAATTTATGTACTAACAATGGCCATTGTGTAAATACTAGTTTTTACTTCTATGTCAAAATAGTTTATAAAGAGGTATACCAATTACCCTATATCCTTATATACCCAAGATAGACATCTTGAAATGTTTAAAAAAATTTACTTGCCATCACAATGACACAAACTTGGAAGTTAAAGTAATAAAAATGTGTTCAAATTAAAAAGCGTGTAGCAAAGTATCATAATCAGGTTCAATTTTCTAAAGTTACGTTGGAACATTTACTGCAAAAAGAGTTAAAAACTTAGTGCAAACTTAGAAAACCTACGAATTAAACGGTAAAGGTACAAAATACTTAGAAAACGGTACATCGGTTCTGGTACCGACAAATTTCGGACTCGCCGGAGGTCCTTCTGTATCAATTCACTACAGATGTACGCAAACGTGAATAAATCCATTTTATAAACATTTAGTAAATATGTCTCACGAATGTTTTGGTAAAGGAAACGTTTGATTTATGATTAAACTTTATAATTACTAGTTATTTTAAAGGAACGCGACAAATTTAAAAATTGTTAAATTTTATTAAAAGACGTTCTTAACACTTTACCCTCTCGGCTCTTTCAATTCGCCTAAATATGTGAACTTTACTTCACTGCCTGTGCTTAGAACCGTGCCGCATTGAAATTAACAGCATTCGCATTCCTTTAAACATGCAATAATTTACAATGCACCACTTTCACTGCTTTCTATGTTCGTGAATAAAGCGACATTTATCTAATGTTTATTCGAGAGAAGGGTAATGAAAACGCGGCAGTCGTTTCGTTCGCGTTTCGACCATTTGCATACTGGCTGCGTTCAGCCTGCGCCGCTGTAAGTTATCAGACCGTGGAGAAACGCATAATCATTGCCACGAGCCGTTTTAAACTAGCATTATATGTAATACGATTGGGTCATTAAATCGACAAATTCAATAATCTACCGAATTGGAACGAAAATAATTACAGGTTAAATCCGTACAGAGAAACGAACATTTTCGTTTGACTGACATAAATATACGAGTATGGATGTCAAAGAGTACACCACTTACTCGTATATCCCCACACTCGAATATTTATGTCAGTTTAAGTACATGCTATTAAGATCTGGTGTGAAGTATCTGTTATTCTGCTCTACTCTGTATACATTTAGTAGTTTAAAATGTATGCATTTGTCTACTAGGATTTGGAAAGTTAAAGGCAGCCGAGATAAATAACTATAACGCTTATTGCTACCGTCGAACAGTCGTGTAGAAATACTGCTGTGAGCTGATTGATAGGTGTTGTAATTATTTACGAGCAAGTTGTATCTATATCTAAGGTTACCGTGGTATTTTACAATTTGTGAAGTATTTGAATTAGTCGACTAGTGTGACATTTTAGTCTATCAAACTTTTAGTTGCTGATAGGCTTGACTTTGAATGATTGGATTAAAAATAACATTATAAGGGAAAAGTGTGACTTAAAAGTGGATGTTGTTACTAGAATTGAGAAAGGTATGCTTCTGTGGTTCGGACATGTTGAAAGGATGAATGAAGAGAGAATAACTAAACAAATTTATGTTGCAAATGTGAATGACAGTGTTGGTAAGGGACGCCCTAGGAGATCTTATATCGATATAAAGCGCACCCGTAACCGACAAGCATGTATGCGTATATGCATGAAGGTAGAAGAAGCGAGAGAGGTGTGCCAGGATCGCGCCAAATGGAAATCCATGATCTGCCTAACCCTCTGGATTACGGGCGTGAGCGCATATTTATTTATTTTAAGTACCAATACGTATTGTATAATGATTGTCTAATCGTGTTATATAACATGATGTTAATGCGTGTATACATTAGTTAATTTGTTGCGACGCCACAGCAAACACCGCCATGTGACAAATACAATTTGTTTCATGTACTCATTTGATATATCAGTCGATTACGTAAACGAGCGGCAAATTGGAATTGATAATGGGTTCATTTGCTGAGCTGCCGGACGCTTTCAATTGAACATTTGTACTAGGTAGTTACACAACTATTCATTAAACTAATACTCTCCCCATTACACATATACATTAGATACGTAATTATTGTTGGTACCAAAGACAATACAACGTAATACGATTGAATAGCGTAAGTAAGCAGGCCTCATCTACCAGTGGTGCCGAACCATAAAAAGGCTAATTGAACTTTCATCTTTCAGTGACGCTTCCTTGTCCTTAAAATATCACATTTTTACATTCCTTTTCTTTAAATTTAGTAAAAGAAAAAGTCTAATTTATCATTTACTTTAACGATAAAGTATTTACTTTATGTGTAATTGCACAAGCCTCATCTAACAGCCAGTCATTGACCGTGAAAGGTACACTGTATTATAAAAAACAACGGCGCAATCTCAATGACGTGTATTTATAAACAATTTTCACTCCCGATTAAGCCGCGAGTGGGCACGATCAAAGCGGCTAAGGTCTCTATTTACGAAGGCGCGGGACAACCGACACCCGACGCCTTTGTACCAGAATAATTATAATTCTCTTATAACCCTTTTAATTAAGCATCGAACGCGTTGATGCATTCTATAGTGCCGCAGCTACCATTAAGAAAATTAAACAAACGTTAAAGATTCTGTATAAAAGATTTGTTTCTTTGATATAATTTAAATAAATAAATAAATATGCGCTCAAGCCAGTAACCACGCCTCACGCTTAGGTAAAGTTACTACCACGACTTCCTTAAAGGTAACGCAACTGAAGTTCCTCTGGTGTTACAGATGTTTTTATGCGTCGGTGATCACTAAGGTGACCCTACTTGTTTGCTCTCTTATCTTATATAGAAGAAGAATGAAAAGCTGGAAAAGTTCCAAATGCATTGCATGTATGTACAAAATAGGTAATTTGTAACTTCGACCTGTTCGAACTATGTCACAGTTCCTTCCCTGCAGAAAAATAAGGTAATTTTCGAATTGCATATTCAGAACACGGTCCCCATCCTATTCCGATTCTTCCTGCATTCGTAAGATATAGATATAAATTAGATACAGTTATATTTTAATAATATTTTCACTATTTACTTGGCAATAAGCCGTTATTAGGAGCAGTGGTGGCTCATTAGTTTGGGCCCCGATTTACGTACTGTAGGTCGCGTGTGCGAACCCAGGCAGGCGCTTTACTTTGTGTAATTTATTTCCTCACCACTGCTCCATAAAACGGTGAAGGAAAACATCGTGAGGAAACCGGCATGTCTTAGAACCAATAAATTCGAAGACATGTGACATCCACCAACCCGCAATGGTGGATTACAGCCCCTTCCCTATCTCGGAGAGGAGGCCTGCGTCCCTGCAGTGGGGAATATTCTAAAAAAGGCTGATTTATAAGCCGTTATTGAGGAGCGTCGATTGAACGAAAGGGAAGTTTAAAGAAGAAATCGTCGATAGCCTAAGCAAACAACACATTTATTAAAATATACAAGGAGTCTTACAATTCAGTAAAAACGCCCTTTCACAGGGGTTACAACTAATATAAATCGCCGTCTCCCACGCGATCGAGACCCCAACCCTCGGTACATTCTTTATATGAAATAGGGAGACCTCACATTGTTTGATTCAAAAGGTAGGAAGTGGGCGTGACGGCTAGCTGTTCTATTAGCTAACTCTAACTTACTAATTTTAAAAATAAGCCAAAATATAGGAAAAGGATTTGTTTTTATTTGTACGAATACTACTACAGCGCCATCAATCTCCTGTAAATTAGAGTATTATTAGTATTTTTGTTGTTCCTATAGTTCTTAACTCTGTTCTTAAGGCGAAAGCGGACGTTAACAATTCTTATTTATCAAGATTTGACACACTGTTTATATTAATTTGTTATTCGTATAACACTGGTTATATTATTTCGCCTATACCTTTCTCTGTATTATAAGCAAATTCCGCACTTAGCTCTCTAAGTATTTGTTTATTAAAAAAAACAATCGGAACAGAGTTTGTACAAAAGGAAGTGTTAAACATTGAACTTTCATAAATTGTCCCCCGACACCTCATAACCGACGCGGGCGCGGAGCCGCGGGCCGCACCTAAAGAAATTTTCCATTAGCTCCTGAACGATATTCTAAATGGGACAATGGTTCTAAATCCTATAATATTAAAGAGCAAGCTCCTTTGTCCACTTCTTCCTGTAGAAGTTTGCTACGCAAAATTGTACCTTATAGTAACGAATGTTAAAGGCGGATGTACTGATGTGAGTGTGTTTAAGGGTTTTGTATAGAATAGGGAGTGGGGGAAGTCATGGAAAACGAGACCGTGGTTGAGGGTGGGTTCAAGCCGTCGCGACTGTCTGGAGTATAGGGCTAAAATTATTATTTAGGCTAGCCGCTAAAATATTTGAAAAACATACTGTAACACGTGAAACTAAGCCTATTAGTAGAATACGATGTAAACGTTTTTACACTATATCAACATGATTTGTTTTGTTTTATAGTTTAAAGGTCATTTACCAAAGTGGTTTTGAAGTCTCTAATGTATTTATGTTGTTAAACGGAAGGAAAGACATCTATTTGCATATTAAAAGCGAGGAATGGATTCCAATAACGTAAAAATAAAGTACAGGCCGACAAAACAAATTTATATAAAATAGCTGTGTGTAGTAGTGTACCGTCAGAAGCACCATTAAAAATATTCTTAATCAACAAACTACGTACAAGCATTAATGTAAAATAAACATTTATTTAACATCTGTGGTTAAATGAAAATTAATTCAAACGTGTTAAGTCGCGTTCCATCGATCCTTACATCAAATAGGCACATTGATTTATGAACCAATTTCCTAAAAGTAAATTATTAAATCTCTATAATACGCCGTCGGCTCTTCATTCCCTATCGAAATAAAAAAAAACACACAAATTGATTAAAGCACATTTTAAAGCAAAAGAAATCAATATTACTAACTACATCGAGTCATGGGGGCTGCCCAACATTTCCAACAAGCCTCCCATCCCGCAGTCCCCTGTTCGGCCTCCGGCAATTTGTCAAGTACCCAGACCTACCCTCGCGGACCCCTTGATACATAAAATGCATTTGAATAATCGCGAAGCGGCACGGCACACTGTCGAAGGCTAAACGTGTCAAGGTAATACAACTTTTAAATCGGAGATTTAATATTTCTCAGAATTTTCATGACAACATATTTGTTCAGTGCCGCGTTTGTGCTTTTATTTCAGCTGCTTTACATCAGCTACTAACTATTGCCTACATCTTTTTTCGCATCAAATAATTCAAGTCATTTTATGCAGTAACTTATCTCTATATAAAAATGTCAAAACTTGGTTCATTCTGGGTTATTTTATCGAAAACGATGAAAGTCAAAATTTATCTTAAGTACTGATTAGCTATTACATAAATTTTGTCTTCAATAGCTTGAATGATTTCGATTTTATTGCTCGCTGAAATGGTTAAGTTCCCCGACGTACGCTTATAAAACGAAGCCTTTTATAAAGTTATAAATTAAGACGATCTGTAGCTACATTTACCGTTGTATTTCGAACGTTTCTCCAGCTAGCAATCTACATGAAGCAAAATTGTATTGATCATTGAAAGGCTGTTTGATACTTTAAACGAGGTTCGTGAGCCTTGAAGAATGTATAGCGTTTCAATCGAGTTACTAAGAGGAGCATTAAATTAAGTGCTACGTATGATCTTACAAGAAGACCTTTAGATAGAAGAACTATACTAATTGTTATAAAACAAACACATAATTTGTGTAATTGAAGTACGTATAACATATTTCCATTGACTTCCATCCATTACCTACATATTAGTTTTTTTAAAGAGAAAAAAATAAAGCAATTATTACGTGACCTTTACAAAAGAACAAGAAAATAAGTTTCATAACTTCAGTTTAGTTTAAACAATTAAATTACAACAAATATTTTAAGTAACCAAAAAAAACATCGAATCTAAGGTCGAAATCGTAAACGATAAAACAAAAAAACTTTACATACCTAATAAATAACTGCCAATATTAATTGAAAACATAGTTCAAACTATGAGTCGATATCTAAAGCGACAGAACATTGCATTTAATAAAAATTGATTTATGCAAATCCAACAACATTAGTGTCCTCTCATTGAGTTGAGGTGGTGCAGGAAATTTATAATATAGTTTACATGCCCACCTCCTTTGCGAATAGGACGGTTCGATATCAAACATACCATGGGGCCGAGGTGGTTTGAAATTGTCAGCGCATATTTTTACATACACTCTTTTATTACTAAACACATATGGTAGCTTGGTCTTACATAGAACGACGGACGGTTCTCGTTAAATCCTCAGAGATTAGAAGGATCGGTGAATGTTTCCTGACTAACAAAGTTAAAGCGTAAAGGGATAGTTGCTGCAACTAGTCTGAAGTCCCGCTAATCGCCTTAAACTCTGACCGTTGACTTTTTTCGAAAGTTACGTAAAATTTAGTTAGATTGTTAGTTGCATTAAGTTGGTGTTTGGTTCACTGCGCAAAAAATAAGTCTTGAGCCAGTGCAACGACGCAAAAGCCACCTTGGCTGCTAGTTACAGTTTACGATGACATTCTATCAAAGTTTAAATTAACCGATTCAATTGTAACCATTCTATTGTTATAGACAAACCTAATTCAGTTAACTATAAAATGTCGATGCGTCATTACAGACCCGAGTGTCAACACAAGTGTGGACTGTAATCTCTTAGGTGTAAAAACAATTTTAGCGCAACCTCTTGCCTCACGGAACGCTTTGTGGAATCCATTCGCACTATGGAACGTATATCTATCTATATCTTAAAGAAAATTGCTAGCCTTAAAATCTGACACCTAGTTCATATTTTATCTTTATTGATATTGATTTTAGAGATATTGATTGTCTCATAACAATTGAATATTCACTTAGAAACTAAACCGCAATGGGCGGTATGTAGTCCGTAGTATGTCTACGGAAAAATGTTTTTTTTTGCAAAATCTAATGGTTGACAAAAACTAAAATAGCTAAAATTGTGGGAGCAGATATACCTAACATTGTTTAGATCTATTGTTTCGTTTGCTGTGATATGATAAAGCCGTCATCAATTGACGCGGATTGAGTCACACCATGTTATTATCGAATTTGTCTACGCTCATGCGTCATAATCGCTATGGCGAACTACAATTTTACAGTAAATAACACTAATAAATATAGGGTCTGATAATGAAAGACAGTATGCCTAAGAGTTGACTTTAAAGATGTGATAAATGTACAGTTAAAATGAGTTAGTGCAACTTTTTGCATTTGAACTAACTTTTGCTTCTTTTTCATCGAAGGAGCTGTTTGTTTGAGCGCTTGTGTTTCACAATCTCAGTATTTATACAAGTTATTACGTATAAAACTTACCTATAATAATGTCCTGCGATCTGAAACAAATAAAAACAATTAAATAACTTTAAACAGCGCATATTTAATTATGAGATTGTAGACTTTTACTAAGAACAAGTAGCTACAATCTAGCAAAAATAAAATAAGCAGAAACAAACATTTTTGTATTTCTGTTCTGTTCTGTTGCCATGTTTATAGAACATCGTCACAAACACATGTAAGATCTAATCAGTGTTTTGTTGAAAGAAGAAAGTGTATCTTCAACCAGATGTTTATGGCAACCGCTACACATTTACAAAACCACTTATTGTAGATGCGTCACTAGAATTTAAAGACCTATTTAAAAAAGACGAAGGAGAAAGACAAAGAAAAGAAGATAACGGTTATAAGGAAGAGATTAGACTAATCCGTCTCTGTTCAAACGAATTATAGAAGTAGATCTCTATATCACATCTCTTTTCAGGTTCTAGTACATCCTCCGTTGAGAGGTTGTATGAAACAGCTGAAGCCAAGGCATAATTTACTAACTACCTACCTTTAAGGGTGTTTTGTTTTGTAAAATGATACAAACAAGCATCCGAACGTTGTAAATGTTTCGAATTATCTCCATCGACCACGGACAATCAAACCGGAAAATTAAACAGCGTTGTATGTAGAAGGGCGCCGGGTCGAAGCTTTTAAAACTACGCAGAGTCACGAATCTTTGTGTATTGGTTGATCGCCATCATTTTGAATTAAACAGATATTTGTTACTACAAGTAAATTAAAACAGGCTATCCAATTTTATATCAGGTACACATCCGGCGGTATTTCTACTGGAAGCTTCTTTGACTCTTAGTTAATCGGCATAGACCACTAGATTCTCTAAATTCCAAGATATAGATATATTTGTAGAGCGACTTTTATCACCTAGGAATCATCCTAGGTGATAAAAGTCGCTCTACAAATAATTCAACGTGAGCTTCTTTACTATGTTAGTGTTTTAAGGAAGAAAATACGTTAATCTATGTCCCGTGGGGAGAATAATAGCTATGATAACCTTCATTTGAATGAAAGGGATAAGAAATTTAATTGAATCTATATTTATGCAATAATTATAAAAGGTGCGGTGTCTGAAAAATAAGTAATTACCCTATCCACAAAGCCGCCTAGCATTCGCACATCTATGAAAAATATACAGATCATGCAATAATGCATGTAACACGTGGGTTGGTGTGCAACCCCTTGCAATATTCTATTTGTATACTAATTTATTTTCGACCGTATAGCTGCACACTAGAGTTGTTATTTAAATAGCACAAAATGCCCCCAAACCGTAAATCACTTGAAGCAGTGCAATTACAGGGTGTACGGATCGATAGAGCGGCGAAATATTCGGACACTCCATTGCATCAATAGGGAACCGTCTGTGTGGATCTGTAATTACATTTAGTTACATTTAAAACTAGTTAGTACAGCCACACCTCTCGCTTATTTTTATAACCATAAGCAAATTTAAACATAAACTAAGGTTGTCAAGACTAGGTAAACCGGATTTTTATCTAAATTATCAACTCCTTGTGTCTCTGTCTGTCTGTCTAGACTAAAAGATATGCTGTCAGTCTATCTTTTAGCGGAAAGCCATGCTTAGTTTGTCTAGTTCGTCAGATCTAACATTTTATAAATACACAAGATACTACTGCGTTTCTCAGAGTGCTTCCTTTTTCGCAATAGACTAGTTAATGAAAGTTGATACCGGAAAAGCGCGGCAAATTAAAAAAATCAGTAAGGCAATTTTCAAAATAGTATTTAGAACCTAATTGTGAAATCAAGAATTTTAAAAATATTAGTATTAAAGTATCCTATTAGGTAGCGTTTGGTTTATTATTTTGTAAATGGGGTCGCCGTACTCATTTTTTTTATTTTTTTGTATAACTTTAATAGGTTTAGGCATTATTACGACACAATGCCAACTTAGTACTACTCGTGAAGTACATACTATTAAAGCAAACAATACCTTGGTGACTTTTCAAGTAAATGTAAAAAGTAGGGTCAATTGATTTTACACTTATTTGTAGGGAATGAAAGTTTGGTTGGAATAATAAAATAATCCAATGTAATGTGACCTCAGATCTACAAGAACAATCATATAAAGCTTAGGCTGGTTTTTAAATTAAATTGCACAGCGGGTGAAAATTTAAATGCTCCATCCATGTCTATCCTTGATATCATAGACATATCTATTCTGAAAGAATAAGCACAGATAACAATATTACATACAGGTTTGAAAGTAAAAAAAATAGGAAAAGTAATTATTTGTTTCATCTTTGAAATCGTTGAGAGGGTTTTATTTAGCTTGCCCTGGTTGTTTTTCGTTTATTTGTTTGTTTGGGTCTAATTTAGTAATTGAAATTTCTACTCTTTTCTGTTGAAATTGATTTTATTTTCTCGTCTGATCAATAAGGAGTTTAGTGTGTTGACTGGTACTTAGGTACCCACCGAATTATTTGTTAGCGCTTAGTACATATAAATAATAAAACCGTTGTAAAAATAATAAAACTTAAAAAAATACTTATTTTATTTGTTCAGCTTCATTAGCATTAAATTGTAACTACATTTATTTTTCAATTACATTTATAAAATTAATTTGAACCATTTGTTCACAAACGAAACCTAAACCGGACAAGATGCAGCAACAATATTGTCGATCTCAATGAATAGAATTGATAATCGCTACGGAACAGTCATAATCAAATCAATTTATTTAGGTGGTACGAAGATAGTCAGTAATAAATTATATTTAACACAAACTACACTAGGCATGCGGATATATCGCCAACAAGCCTAATAAAATACAAATAACAGTGAGAAATCAAAACAGGGTAAGATTAAATGGAGCTATTTATAAAGGGCATTGTTTTCTTCACATTGAACCTTCCTCGATACGAACTTGTTATCGATTTCCTGAAAGAGGGCAACGTCCAGCCTGGCCATTGTGAGCTTAATACAATCAACCGTATGTACCCCTCGCGATACAGGTCTATACACCGTAATATTACGTACATAAAAAATTATATTAATGTATAAAAATGTGTAGGACTATATTTGTTCTCTATGTTCCGAATTAATTCGAATTGTGATGAAATTGCGTGAATGCGTACGACTGGCATTTTTGACCAATGAAGGAATGTTTCCTTGCATTTTTTAAAAATATACAACTTTATATATTCAAAAACACTTTAATAAACATTTTTTTTTATAAGAGAAGGGGGCAAACGATCGGCGAGAACACTGAGGTGATCAACGACGCACATGGACACCTGCAACACCAGAGGAACTGCAAATGCGTTGCCGGCCTTTAAGAAAAAGATAAGCTCGCTTCTTGAAGGACCCTAAGTCGTACTGGTTTGGAAATACCGCCGAGGACAGACCGTTCCACAGCGCGGCTGTGCGTGGCGAAAAATTTCGCGAGAACCGCACTGTGGAGGAATGCCAGCCATCCAGGTGGTGTGGATGATACCTGGCGGTCAGTCGTATCGTCCGATGACGAAACTCGGCGGCAGGAATCGTTCCAAACAGTTCTTCGGAACACTCCCCGTGGTAAATACGGTATAAAATACAGAGGGAAATGACGTCCCTCCGCAAGGCCAAAGTATCAAGCCGATCGGTAAGAGCTCGGTTGACGATTCGAGTCGCTCGTCGTTGTATGCGGTCAAATGGAAGAAGCTGGTATTGGGGTGCTCCCGCCCAGAGATGCGAGCAGTATCCCATGTGGGGCCGAACTTGCGCCTTGTACAATTGAAGACGGTGGCCCGGCTGGAAATACTGCTTCGAAAAACAAACATTAAATAAAATAAATGAATATAAGCTCACGCCCGTAACCTAGAGGGTTAGGCAGATATTATGGATTTCCATTTGGCCCGATCCTGGCATACCTTTCACGCTTCTTCTACATCCATACATCTACGCATACATGTTCGTCAGTACTGTAATCCTTATATCGCCTTTCTTTAGTATGTCACTAATGTGATCGATATAAGCTCTCCTTGGACGCCACCTGCCAACAATACCACTCACTTTTGCATCATAAATTTGTTTCGTTACTTACTCATTCATCCTTTCAACATGCCCGAACCACCGAAGCATACCTTTCACAATTCTAGTCACAACATCCACTTTTAAACCACATTTTTCCCTTATAACGCAATTTTTAATCCGATTATTCACCGTCACATCTAACATACTTCTTAAGGATCGCATCTCAAGGGATTACTAACGACTTAAATTTAATTTCTAACAATTAAGTGTAAAGGGCAAATTAAAACTAGCGTGTAGTACAAATGTTCGAGCGTGGCATAAACAGTATGCTAGGCCTTTCCAAATTAAAATCTAGAATAGCTCAGCACTCTAATCTCCGTAGTCAACAACAATAAAGGACCCAAAACATCTTCTCTTGAGGAATGTTTCAGTTGTTGGATACAAGTTGTGGTCAATGTTAAATGCAAACATTGCACATAATGAACAACGGACACCCACAATGTTTCAACATATGTTGGTCACAGCACATGACAGCGCAGAGACTATAAAACATGCCACAATAAATACACTGTCACGAGGCGTCGTAAATGTTCTCGTAAACATGTCTCTTCGCGGACACGGGATAAAGAATGAAGATACAAGTGCATGAAATAACTATATCATTTACAATCATATCATTGTATTGTAAATCGCGAATCCCTCGTTATTCAAAGTGTTGACTGCGGCGTAGTCTTGTGGCAATCTACGAAATCGATGCATTATCTCAGTGCAACTAGAAATCTAAATAACGCTTCTACATATAACGTGCAAAATTTTAAAATTAACATGGTACAAAAAAGTACTTAAATATGTGTACATGGCATTATAATGACATCTTTCCCAGTCAAGCAGATTGTAGCTAAGTTCAGTAGAACGTCGATACCACATCTTTAGCTAGGACAACCATCAGAAAGAGAATCATCATCGTTCAATCACTACAGACACTAACAAAAACACGCATACGCGATATTGAAACTATTTATTGTACAAATACAAATATGTTAATTCCAAGGAACTTCCTTTTCTTCCGAACTTACTGCGCATAAATTACTTGAAATACAAAAAGGAATAAGTTTTATCTAAAAACTCTCAAACACAAAGAGCGTAAGGTTCTGTAACACGAATATAAGCTATCAATTTAATAACACAAAAAAGGTCTAGAGTCGGATTTATGATTATGTGTCAGTGCTTTAAATCCGAAACAGCTTGTTGTATCTGGAGACCGCGGGTCGAATATTACAACACGTAGCCACAAAATGGCTTTGATTAAAACAAGTGACCGAGGTACGCCCTGCGTTGTTGTAGTAAATAAATAAATATGCGCTCACGCCCGTAACCCAGAGGGGTAGGCAGAGATCATGGATTTCCATTAGGCGCGATCCTGGCACACCTCTCTCGCTTCTTCTACATTCATACATCTACGCATACATGCTCGTCGGTTATCGGTGCTCCTAATATCGGCCTTTTTTAGTAAGCCACTAATCTGATCGATATATAGTATACTATATAGTTGTTGTAGTATTTAGGAAAATATATTTAGTATTCAAATAATGTAATGTAGCGCCATCTGATAGAATTTTAAGGTATTATTACATTATCATTCATTAATAACACGAAACATGGCGGTCCAAAGACTAGTTTAATTTATTTTACGAAAATTCCCATTTTTTTTTACGGCAAAAACACCGATATTATTAAAAAAATCTAATACAATTGTTATTAAAATCGTTGAAGACGTTTCTGAGATAGCCAAAAATATATATAAATCAAGAATTGCTCGTATTATAATAGTTTAAAAGATATTAAATTTGAAAGACAAGGGTGGGGGTATTTCTGAGAGGTTGTAATTTTCGCTGTCGAGTTGGTTCATTCCTACAAATACTCGTTCTTCAATCACTCCTTGTTCAGAAGTAACTTTAGATGTGTAAGTTACTTTAAAAATAGAAAAACCACAAACACTTGTCGATTAAAGTTACCTCATAGCATCCATTACATGGGCAGTAATTCACAACGTCGTACCGGCTCGACAAAACAAAAAAGACGAGTCGAGGGGAAAGTGAAAACAAAAGTTTCACGGCCAATTTAAGTGTTGCGGCTGTCGCTCTCGATGAAGTGTTTTCATCTGGCTCTGTTACCCTCCGCCGACCTCGACGCTGCCATTCTATCATATTTTGTATCAAAGTAGACAATTATTGTACGAAGGACGAAAAACGGGCTTACAAACGTTTTATGTACCGTGGTGTCATTTCAGTTGCACTGCACAATATTCGATGCTATACGATATTTAGTTAATTTCATAAAACAAGAAAAGCACTCAGAAGTTAAGAATTCCTTTAAATTGTGACTGAAAAAGGTCGCGATGTGAGGCGCCCCCACAAACACTTTCAAATTATAACTCTTCGTATTTCATTAGTTGATTTTGGAGTAGGTTTTGTGTTTGCTAGACAGTTCAATCAACAAAATGTACGATACGAAACTGTCCCCAACTGTTAAAAGATAACAAATATGATAAAAACAATAATAATTTGAAAAAGACCCTACTGACTTTATGATTACCATAATTCATCAGATTATATTAGCTATGAAACTCAGCGGAAGATCATGTCAACATCTAATGACACCTCAGTCTTTAAAATCGTCAAGCCGTTTAGTCTACAGCAGGTCATTATGAAATGGACATACATAATCGGGACATACTGGATCAGTAAGTAAAATCCACTCTCTTACATTCTACTATTTTACAGTTAGCAGTATATTTATACTCATTTAAACTTACGGTTACTATCCAAATTATTTTACTTATTAATTTTTACTATTTATAACTATTGATGAATTAATAATGACAAAAGACTAAATTACAACTGGTCTATAACGATAAAAATCGTTGAAATAGATATTGAGCTAACATAAGACTCATTCAAGGTTTTAGCGCTTACGTTACGTTCTTACCTCGGCAATAAAGCGGTCGCCTTGAGACCTGTAAACTTGACCCTCTCGAGGTCGTTCTTGATACCTAATCTTTATTAAATTTTCACACCATTTTGTTAAAATATCTCAAAATATAATAAAGCCACAATGAATTTGTCTGTTATTACTGGTGATTGTGACATTATTTAGAGAGATTCACCACCGTTGAAGAATGGCTGAGTTTATCCAATCCGTTGTCGACGGTCGCATAAGGGTGAAGTGGTCCTTAAACTCGTTAATATTTTAATTGAGTAATTGATTAAATTGCAGTAATTTTAAGTTATACATTTAGGAATGTTGACATATTACTAAAACACGAAACGTCATACACGGAAAAAAATCATTTAAATACATTCGTGACACAGACAAAACAGGCAATGCAAGCTTAAGACCGCCTTTTTCCGATTTAAACTTCTAAATCCATTTACATATAGAAACAGAATTTCCTCGTTATTTTCCTTGAAAATACGATCCGTAAATAGAGCGTGACTCGGTGCAGCTTCGGATTACATATCGCACGATTTATTGCTCGATCTGCTGAGAAACAATTTCCCTTTAATCTCTTGTATATGTGGAATTATCACGTCTCTGGAAATATTGTCTGCGTTACACTTCACATTTTAAAATGAGGTAAATAAAAAAGTCCTCATAAAAGTGAATACTGTGTTAGTTACAAGACTACAATAAAGAACCACTTTAGGTAGTTCATCTTTTGATCTCAGCGCTGTAGGTGCTTACCAATAGTATTTCGTAGTAACATCTCTTATTCAAGTTGGTGTTGTATGAGGTCGTGATACTGTCCCCTTGGCTGTCACAGCGGCTCTGTGTACACGCACAGAAGAAACATTTATTTCATCTGTGCGTGTGTTTGTGACTGAAATATTCCGTTAAGGCTGACCGATTTTGTTGATTTTTTTTGTGCGTTTGAATGGGTTCCGGGATGGTTAAGATTCACAATTAAAGCCGGTAGATGGCTGCTATCGCAGTTTGGGATATTTTGACTAATAACAATACAAATAACGACAAAACTTTAGTTGAAACCGCTAATAGAATACAAGACACGTCTGCTGCGGCAGCTATCACGTACATAAAATGATTTTACAAAATAGACCACAGCTAAATCCCTACTATTATAAATGCGAAAGTAAGTCTGTCCGTGTAGCTCTTACGCTTTCACGCCTAAACTACTAAACCGATTTAAATTAAATTTAGTTCAGAGATAGTTTAGAGCCTTAGGGGGACATAGGCTAGTACTTTAATGCGAAAAGAGTAGGAGAACCTTGACTCTTACCGATAGTGATGACGCCGGCATATTTCATTGTTGACGACGGATGCAGCTTCGTCGAATGTTTAAAGAAAATAATAATTTTAAGCAATACAATTTTTTATAAATTGTCATTTGGAAATATATATTTCAAAATGACAATTTATAAAAAATACAAGTTCGAATCGCGAAAGTACTAAAAATTCTAATAATTTATAACGCTACTGTAAAATAAGAAATACTTTAATAAAATTATTTTTCTGGTTTCTTAAATATCTCTTTTCGCCTCTTTACGAAAGTAATTTGTTCCCATTCAACATAATTGAATTTGTAACGAACCCCGACCCTCATATGTTCTGTTTAGTGTCTTGGACAATCCGATTCAAATGGGGTACTGATTAATGGGGACCGTATAAAATAGGTGGCTTATGGAAGATACCGGGAGCTACAGAGAATAAAATATCAAATGTTCCAAATAAAACCACTTTAAGATCTCAATAAATATAGTTTTGTTTTGTAAATTATTACATGTAGTTTATTTTTTATTTTTAGAGAAATTGTTTTGAACTTGGCAACAAGACTAAATGGGGGGTTAATATTAGAGACAGAATTTGCTTACAATTTTTACTGGAACTTAATTTCTTTTAATTGACTGACTTATGGCAGCCATCAAAACAGATTACACTAATTTTCATCATCCGAAAACTGAGTACCTATATTTTAGTGTCAAGATAAAATTGAATTTTAATCCATGGACAAATGTTTTATAGCATAGTTGTAAATTTAAGTCTAGTGACTGAATTCAAATAAATTATTTTCATTTTCATATATTTGCATACATATATGTATCTATTTGTATATTTGGGTAATATTTATTTAAGACTTTTTATTGTGGACGAGGCCCTAACTGATCAGTCCTTTTGCTGAAACTAAAGGCTGAGTTAAGGACCTATTTGTTTCTACTTAATATAGTCAAAAATTTTATATTGTATTTTACTTAACTGTAGCTTTGAACATATTTGTGTAATGTAAAGAATAAAGTTGGTGTCTTTCTTTTTTTCATCTTGTTTGGTGGAAGTAGAATAATGATTACTTACAGTAATAATTAATAACTTACAATTGTAAGATTAAGAATAAAAGATTATCTGAAGAAAAGATTAATTAAAAATACAAAGCCATTCTTCGTAATCCTAATAACTGTTTTAAATGGATGTTTCTTGTTTTTGTTTTACATGATTAATTTGTAAAGTACGAAACATATTTTCGACGTAAACTGCAAAGGAAAATCAATATAATTACATACGACAAAATCGCTGGAGCCCTAAAAACATAATAAACATAATGCATCGCCCCAACACGAACGGGTGCAGTGCCCGTGACTCAGCAAGTGCACTCACTCCACCAAATTAGATCCAGATAAGGTGCAACGAATTATTTTTAGCTTTAACTCGGGGGAGAAGGTGAGTTAACTTTGTCTCTTTTTGCATAACTGAAATAGACAACGTTAGAAGAGACGTCGACTCTTTCTGAATGCAAAAGGATTTATATTTTTTACTGCCTCTTAGTACCCTGCGTCTTTTTAATCTCGATTCAAACGAGCTTTCGATTATTACAAATATAAAAAAAAGTTTACAAAAAGGTATAAAAATATAACATACATAAAAATCTGTTCAATTACCTTGTAAGAGGTAAAGATAAAAATTTTAAAAGAAAAACTTTTAACGCTTCACTCAGACTACCACGAAGTTGCTGAGGCATGTTAATTTGCTTTTTTCCTATCTATTGTTTGCTTTGTTTGCTCTCTAGTCTCTACGGTCACCTTCGCTTTGGTTAATTGAAAGAAAAAATATTACAAAACCAAGGCATAAGTGCATTTATAAACCACATAACAATGACCTTCACTGATTATGAATCACCTTTGCTGTCTGTGCATGAAATATTTAAAAATGCAAAAATAATAAATACTGCATTGATTTATAAAATAAAGATCCATTCATCATTAGCCTTGTAAATGTTATTATACTTTATAATACACCAGATAAAGATACAACACAGTAACTTAAATATTATTAAAAACACTTTATTACTTTAAAAAATTCATTGTCTAAATCGTGTAATTTTAAAAATAAAAGTTATTTTCAAGAGCCCCAACGAAAGGCCTTAACCTGAAAAATTTTATGAATTTAACAAGAAATGTAAAGTTGGCAAAGACCAACAATCCCCCGTTAGCCCGAAGCACGGTAAAACTCAACTTTTCGATGTTAACGAAATTATTTCGGACGACTTGCGCCGCCTGTGGGAGTGGGCGGCTAAATATGGACTTACCAACGCGAAGCACCGATTCCATCATTTCGCAAAAGTATGACGCACCTTATGAAGGACAAATCATATTTTAATTATATCCATTGTCTTTCATAAATATAATAATGACTAACTATAATTCTATTATTAATATTATAAATGCGATGTAATTTTGTTTGTTTCTTAAGCTTTAAGTCTCTAACAACTCAACCGATCATCATGAAATTTTGCACAAATTGTCAGGAGTACAGGAAGATCTTCTTTCAAAAAATTGCAGCGGGGAAATATGAAACGAATGCGTACGAAGCTGCGGGCAACAGCTAGTTAAAAACTAAATGTGAGCGACAATGGTTCATTCTGTTTTACGGTGGCATGATTTGTGGCAAGTGATCTAGGATAAAGGCGTGTATTTATACGAGTATATAATCTAGTTTATGTAGTTTATAAAAAAATAAGTTTTAAAAATATGTAATTCAGTTCAGAGACCATGTGTCTATTTGAGATCACCTATTATATTAGATATTTATGGTGATCTTGATGCTAATTGTTTAAAAAAGTCAAATTTTTGGTTTCTTTATTCACAAATATGTGTAATAAATATTTTATGCATCTTCTATTTAAACATTCATCTATTTTTATTTGTAACAGAAACCTTTCGGAATAAATAAGTAGATTTGTTTGATAAACATTGAAGTGAACAAGTGAACATTGCATAGTATGTGCCATTTACCACAAGTGATACAAACAAAAGTCCAGACTTGCCACATCTGTGAGCTATTAAAGTAGTTTTGTTTCATCTTTTAGTGTCGTTGAGATAACTTTAGGCACACTATATGCCCAAGAATGCAAATGTAACAGAAGACGCATCTATCACACAATGGGCACACATTTTTGAATGCTATTTTTGTATACAAATCGGGGAATAGCGTTATTCAACTCATCCTTTTGGAATTGTGACCTAGTTCCACTTAAGTATTTTTATCCGAGAGGGTGGATAGCAAACGAGCAAGCGAGTCACCTGATGTTAAGTGACCGCTACCCATAGACACTCCGCAACAAGCGAATGAGTCGTGGATGCGTTGCCTACCTTAAATGGAAGGGGAAAGACAGGTAAAGAAGTCTTTCCCTTTCCTATTCGTTCCCTTCCCGTCCAATCCTTTTCCCATTCCCATACTATCCTTATTAGGAAAGGATGTGTCAAACAAAATTGTGTCCATACATTGCACTAAACGTGTTTTTGTATATACATTTGAGTGGGAAGTTGTTGATCTGTTTACGTGCGCAAAACATATAAAATAAGATCTGTATCGAGGTCAATGCAGTAAACAACGGACAATGAAGGCATTGTTTGCCTTTCATTTTCGACTTTAATCGATTAAGATTTGCTTACTTATTGCAGTTAAGCATTTTGAATGGTAACAATGTACTACGTTTCCGTATTAGTTTTATTTATTATCCAAAGTTAACGTACGAAATGAACTTTACAAAAACTATATTAATAAATCACTTTACCAAGTTTAATCATAATATAAATCCTTTATCACTTGTCTTTAGCAGCCGTGTAAGGGCGCAGAACATGGTCTAACCACGACTGACCAATAATAAATAGAAACGCAAGAAAAATTTGTTTAAATCGTAGTCAATCCTACGGCGTACTTATTGCGTCGCTATTTGTTATTCCGACGCAGTGTCCACCGGAGTACGGCGACGTAGTATTTTTTTATTCCAAATATAAATCAGCTTTACCAACTGAAGCTATTCTAACTATTGAATTTATGAAGTATAAGCATTCATAATATATATATGTAAGCATTTATAATTTTCCCAGAGATTAAATGTATTTTTTTTTTATTGTTTTCATATCTGTATGGTTTTTATCTTTACAGGAAAACTCCGCCTAAAATCCGATGGTAACTTTTACTTTCTGAGAATTACTTTTCGGAAATTACAAGAGACACGTCCAGGATCGACCATTAAAACTGCCCTGTCGCGTGATGTCGCCTTATTACTTGTGCGATAATACACAAACAAAAACAATACTCTTAAGAAATAAATTCAACAAGCAACTTCATTTGTCTTCCCTTCTAACTGCTACTGGTTTACTTTTTGTTAAGAGATCATAGTCGACACTGGTAAAATGTTATTGCGTTTCATAAATGTAAGGAATACGTTGGTAGACATGTACATAATAATGTACCGAAAACCCTCAACTCCAAATTTCGACAAAAATTCGACACGGGTCTCGATTTGATAACGATTTCAATATAAATCCTTGACAATATTAAATTGGAGAAACGGACTCGTTGAGAATGAAGGCTGAGCGTAAAACAATTTCGCCTTTGTTCTGGCTCGAGTCAGTAATCGTATTACGCATCTCCACCTTGAGCAAATTATTCGCGGCCGGTTAAAAATCGGTCACAGAGATTAATTAATTTCACGGCTTACACCGATGCGACGTGCGGTCGGCCACAGACCGCGTTCGTCTGGCAGCGATTTCTAAGCTTATGGTCGGTATTCTGGGTCCACAAAGGAAGTTTGGGTAACGATAATTACAGACTGGGCTTGGCGACTTGGAAATTTGCAAAGAAATTTCTGGTATTTTATTTGCAGGATCACTTGCTGTCAGGTATATTTGTGTGGTACTTTATATGACTCAATCTAGTTAGCATTTTGTTTATGGCCAACCGTTCTGCAGTCTCTATATCTACTTTGTTAATGGGCGTATAAAATCGTTTATTTTCAATAAACCCACAAATGACAGTCTGTAAGATACATATTAATTAGTTGAGCATAATATTTAAAACTGAGATACATATATTTGTTTGAGTGGAATCAATAAAAACAAACAAGTAAAACAGGAGAACGTCTTTTAAATGCAAAAGTTCAAAATAAAAGACTCGTCATATTGTTTCCAAAAACGTTTAAATCAATATCTAAGCGGATGATATGTTTTGCCTTTTTCCCAAGTTATTTGTTTCTTGTTGTTGTACCATGTATGGTAAGTGACGTTTGTTTGCTTACAAAAATTCTGTCTTAATGTGGAACAAACTATACGTAGATTAGTATGTCATAGCGTAACAACCTTATATTGCCGATGAAATCGATCAGTTTCTTCCTGATATTATAAATAAATATCACAAGTGTACGAAGGTTGCATTTATAATAAAAGATGTTAATGTGATATATTTTAGATAAATGATTAAACTTGGGATCGAAGCACGAAATGAATTTCATATTAAGTTTCGCTAACTTTAAAACGAAGTCGGATGAAGGATACTTTAACGGTTTTAAAACAGCCCCGGCTTCTCCCCCCTTTATAACGCCACGTCCAGGCTTAAGTTTTTCCTTCTTCACGGCACTTTACTTAATTTTACCGAGCGTCGTGGAAATTCGGTAAAGTTTAATGACGCCCAATGTTCAACGAGTGATTTATTGTAAGGCGTTTCGTGCAACGTCTGCACTTTTGAAGTTGAGGTATAGTTAAATTGTTTCATACTACGTACTTCATCCAAGAGAAATAAGTGAGACGAACATAATTTATTACAACGACTAGAACAAAGCCATAAAGGTAAAAATATTTCTCGATCCGAACTTGGTTTCTTTAAGATATACTTTATTTAGAAATATAATAGATACATTTCAGATCAAAATTCGAAATAAAGATGTTGCCGACTAGTTACGATTGTTTGAGTGGCATTGATTGAGTGGAGTGGAGAGTCTTCGTCATCAAGAAAATGCATAAAAAAGCTGATGTTGACAATTGAAATGTTCAGGTGTCAAGTCCGCTATTTCATCAACAGCTTCTAGAGTAGGCATTGGGTGTACTAGCGTTAAATCTGATCGATATACGACGGCTCAAGCGACGGCTACGGTAACTGCTTCACATTTTGCAGCATAAAACATTGTTTCCCTCATCGACCATTTTCCGTTCGTTTCGTTCAAAATGTCCAAATGATTCATTATTACTTCTGCTTCTAGTGCCTGTACATTGATGATAGTTGGCGTCTATCTTTAATACATGTCTCTGTTCAATGCGAGGCTAAACAGTTCTTCGAAAGACAATCCCCGTCTACTATACGATTATCTGCACCCAGGCCTCTTCCCTTTGATGTTTAATCGCGAATATAAAAAGAAATCGCCATACACATGTACTTCATGATTAAAAGAAAGTAAAAATAAGAAAATACTTGTAAAAAACACAATTGCATTAATTCACGTGCGTCTGTCGAGGCGTGAGCACGCGCGGCCGCGAGTTGTAATTAATTAATGTGGACAATTAACATAACGACTTTCTTGATGGCCCCTCAATCTTGTGGAATTCAATTCAATATTGGAGGAAAGTCAAATTGAATGAAGATATTATTTTTTTAAATACAAAAACGGAATTTCAATCATACAAACCGGTTGTAATAACAAAATGCTATCATTAGACCGTAAGTCCAGTCGAAAATACGTTTCATATGGCTTTGTATGTTTTTGTGTCGTATCATTTCTACCAACTTCTCTGTGAGCATGTTTATGGATCAAATATAATGTCTCAATCCAAAAAAGAAATCAAGAACTGTGTGTAATGAGTCTTTGTCACATATAATTAATGACAAAATATCGAGAATAAAATTCCATTTTGTAATATGATACATTACTACCATAGAAACACATAGAGGCCTTGGATGTTAAATTATTTAACATCCAAGGCCTCTATGTGTTTCTATGGTAGTCATATTTCAAACGTCACCAAAGAACACTAGCCGTTTCATCTCAAACCAATCTTAAATCAATAAAATTATATGTGTTGTTGACTCGTTTTGGAAACTAATTAGTATAATTAGTGACGGTGAATAAGATAGCATTTACATGTTTATGGATGTACTACGCAGTTGTGGTTGATCTTGG
>JWHW01039811.1:226489-251989 GCA_000931545.1 Papilio glaucus
GTAGGTATAAAAAAAATGTAACCAAACCCTTCACTGTATGGACTACGGTCGCACTATGCCGACCTCACGAAACGCTGGTAAAGGACAAGGAGATGATGATACAAAGTACAAGATTTTTTCCACAAATATCTATCTATCTATGTTTTCTTTGATATCTCTTTTTAAATTATATAACTAATTATTGTTTCGTTTTAGACATTGGGTTAACCCAATGTCAAAAATCTAAATGAAGTAAATGTAATTATTATTTAATGCGGCAACGTGTTTAGTTGATGCGTTAAAGATAACCCGTTTCTAAACGCGTCTAACATTTAACTATTCTGTAATAGAGTTGGATCAATTTACTAGAAGTGGTCAAATTAAAAATATCATTAAGCTCTCCATTTCATAGACTGACGTTGAAATAGTTACAATTTCATTAGTCTTCCGCCCTTGAATCGATTAATACAAAAAAATCGATTAGAATAAAAAGCCAATACATAATTTTACATCTTGATCGTTCCGACTTCGATCAGATATCGTGTTTTTTTATCATAAATTATTATCAAAGGAATAAATTCTCTCGATTCTGTACAAATCGTGCTTGGGGCGAAGAGTTTGGTTGGCTATGGTTTAAATTAATGACATTTCTTTCACCGGAGCCCCTAAGTGTCGGTTACCGGCTCTACCTGACCCAATGATGTTTCTATTTAGCCATCAAAATACTCTTTTTTTTCTCTCGTTCCGCCATATCTGTGAAACTAGTTTCGGGAACACAAAACAGTATCCCATTGTTGGGCGTCCTTTAATGACTTTTCGACACCGTTTTGCCGATTTTAGGGACTCGTTTATTCTACGAATCGGCGCGGTCTATTTCGCCTATCGTGTCGGTAAAAAGGCATCGAATTTGGTGCATTCTGATCAGTTAAATGGGGTGTAATTTATGTGTAAGGTGGACGTGATATATCCACGGCCATTCGGCCGCTGCCCTGTTATTAGTAGCGTCGATATTCTTTGACGTTTTTAACTGCTCAAAATGTGTTCCTTTTAGCCATTTATCTGTTTCAAAATTTGAGGAAGTTGATCGGATATAATGGTTCGGTGTAATAATACTTTAAGAATCGGATTCGTGGGTTAAATTTGTTACATTATTTGTAAATCTATAAAAAGAAAAGATTAAGTTTTTATATTCTAACAATAAAGTAGAATACTTTAGTGCTGATGGGCAATGTACAGGGTATTTACAGTAATTTACAATTGTGTATAACTTTAGAAGACAGTGGTGAAGATTTTCGGCCCTTGCAATGTACTTAATACTACTGACAAATTGATGGATATTTAGCGATCAAATTTTATTTGCAAAAACTTATCTTGTCGCCGTAATTATCATAATCTAGTAAATCTACATGATATTCAAATGTTTCTTTAACGGTTATACACAAATACAAACAAAGAACAACTACCGTCTTGACACAAATGTACTAAAAAAGATAAGTTATCTAACCTAATATTCCAAGGCGGAGCGAGCAACGGAAACGAATCAAACACGAGTATTAAACAATCAAGCATTGAAGTGTATTTAAGTATTATCTTATCAAACGGACAGACAGACAGGATGCCCGCGTTAGCTCCCAGCCGAGTGACAGCGTGATCCCGGAGCAAACTGAGCTCAGCCCGGGATGATTGCTCAGTGTTATGACGGAATTTGATACGGGTCAGGCACCTTGTTTGCGGAGGCTGCCTAACAAATTAAGGGTAGTTGGAAAAGAATTTGAAGGTTTTTTAACTGAGAGACAATATAAAGAGGACATTCACCTGGTAATAACCTGATATATGTACGAGCTCTCTCGTAATAAATTCTCTCTACATCAGCTTTGATACCATAGACTATGGATTTGGTGTTTTCGCGGAATATACCGTCCAGTAGGTCCTCTTGTTCATGGTTTCCTATGGTATGTTATTGAAAGTGACGTCTTTCAATGACATAATAAGAACAAGACACGTGGTTATCACGTTCCGGTAGATTGTGCAGCAGACAGTACCAGCTTCACGACGTTCCACCACCTCTGCCTGCAGGCTGTCGTGCTGCTGTGTACGGGAGCACCCACCGCATCAAAAGTGTTTCGCTTTTATATAAATGTTTGTAATGAGTTAAGATTCATAATAAAGTATCTGCTACATTGTTAGCGGTATGGTTATATATCGCTACAATTTCATTTTCTTGATACACGCACTCCACGGGGCGTATTTCACCATTGTCCAAAACAAACACATTACTCTCATAAGCCGAAGGCGATAATAACAGTTTGCCCCGTCACTTAACATGTCGGTGCTAGCTACCGCGTTCGAACCTAGCTCAGATGTTTCTTTTAGTGATGTGATCGTGCGCTATTTTTAACGTGTTAATTAGTAGTTTTTTTCATATTTATACTGGTATAGTTGTTTGTGATGAACCATAAAAATTAATTGATTTACAAAGTTACTCTAAAAGTGGTTATAGATTCGAAGTGAATACGTACTAAGATTTTTTATTTGCGTTAAGGGGCAAACAGGATCAACGTTATTATTATTTCAGTAAAATGTGAATATTTGTTTTACTTTACCCCGATGGAAAAGTATTAAAGTTATCAACTATATTTTTAGTTCTGCTATATTTTGGTTTAAACTGTAATCGCTTACAAATATTTCTTTAAGCAACTTGTCATGTTTTCTATAATAAAGGAATTAATTTTATGTAGCAGTGGCGTTTTCAGTTATACGTTGTGGGACATCACTAGCCGCGTTGTTTGGACATAGTTATTATCTTGACGTTGATTTAGGCTGCGTGAGCGCAGGATTACGCCTAAGCGTTCAGTTTGTCGAGGAAACAGATTTTATTTTTTTTATTCGAACACCTTACCACTTGTTTAGAGAAGACTTTGTACTAGATTTATAATAGTCTACGCTTATGTTATTCAATTAATTCGTAATTATTTTTGTTATCATATACCCTTTTGGTTCATCAAGTATCTGAAAGCTCTGAAGTTATGCTGAGGCACACAAGTTTATTCTGTCGGTGATTCCAGAGACCTTTCAAATCGTACTCGAGGGAAGGTTACAATTGCACATAAACCTGTCCACCTCCAAATAGCAGGGTGAGTTTTAGAAGATTACAAATACAAACAGAGGCCCGAGCTTTGATAGGACATGAACCTTAATAATTTTAGATCACATTTAGGATTTTTTAGAAATGACAAAAGTTTTTAAAATCGCATTTTACACGTACTTCGAGCGTTTCAGATTTTCATTACACTATGATATACCTATAAATCTGTTTTATAAAGTTTCATCACAAAGCTCTAATAGGTAATTCCTTAGGCTCGAAACCAGTTTTCGGTCGGAATGCGAGTGGGCGCTCGTACTCCGGTTCGATTCCCGGCTGTTTGGATAAGAAATGTTTCGGCCTACTGGAGTCAAATTGGAGTGGTCTACTTGGGCATGGTCGAGGAAATGCACCGCTTCATTGATTTGAATCAATACGATGAAAAAGATTTTGAGATCACATCATCATCTGTGTTCTGAGAACTGAATTGTAGGGCGGATTCTTCAAAAGTGATGTGTGTATACTTTTAAATACATATTTCTAAACAAAATAATCTAGGCAGTTTATTTAAGTCTTTATTTTCATATCGAGATGTGAGAAGCAGTATAGTTTGTCATTGCTATGATATAATCATTCGTGAATTTAGACGCGCACGTGCGGGTAGACAGTTAGCGGAACTCGAATTATGAATCTAGGCGCTAACACATCCTTCGTCGCCGCCGTCGACTCAAAAAGGTCTTTGCACGTGACTGGTGTAGTACAAAAACAACAAAGCCCACTCGTTACGATGCTCCGGCCCGGGGCCCATACTCGAGTATTAATTACACGCACCGTATTTATGGACCTCTTTATAAAATATGTTCCAAAATTAAAACGCCCGTCTTGCGTACAACACGATAATTTATGTTTGGTTTTCATTTCATTTTGAGCTTTATTATAGTTTAATCACTATGAGTGTTTAATTGGCGGTTTGCCAAACGCTAACGGTATGGAAAATATATGACTAACATTTTATTATTGCAATTTCTTTTAAACTAATTATTTGCTAGTTAATTTAAATGGGTTATAAAATAGTTTGCTAAATGGTAAAACGCAACCAAATGTTTGTTTAAGTTATATGTTTGTTAGCTTTGTTTATTATTTGACGATTCACAAATTAAATTTGTTAGCTTATAATTAGCGGCAGAAGAAATATAGCACCAGTGTGTTACTGAACTAGGTTTTTAACCGGCCGAATACCAAATACACCATTTTAAAGTAAACTTTAGTTAAATAAAGAAGGTAACTTTTTTATAAAGTAATAAAGCCATATATGTATTTTAAAATTGAATTTTTGCTAGTTATTTTTAAATAAATAAAAACGCAATCCCAATTTCCTTTTTTGACAGTATATTTCTGACTTTTACGGATCGCTATCGAATATTCGTTTCTGTTGCATATACATTTTTTCCTATCTCGATTATTTTTCTTCTTCTTTTTTCTCTTCTTTTTTCGACTGCTTGCAGTTATATGTCGTTCATCGGCTATAGATACTAAAGTACGTCTTCCACTATCACTTACAATATTAAGCGTACCTGTAACCGACGAGCATGTATGTAAGCTTAGATGTATGGATATAGAAGAAGCGAGAGAGGTGTGCCACGACCGCGCCAAATCAAAATCTGTTACATTTAATATGGATACGGGTGTGATGGATGTGAAGTTTATTTATTTTAATATTGAATAAGAAAGAAGACAAACTTTATTCTTACCACTAAATTATACCATACCATATAAATGTGCATTTATTTTTGAAACTATTGGCGGCGAATAGGTCTCCAACTCAGCCTATAGCTTCAAAAGAAGCGCTGATTTTTTTGTTAGGGTCTCGATCGCAATTTAATGTATAGATAAGTTACATATAAATATATGCGTACAAATATCAAAATATAGAATACGTACCAGGGATTCCAGTTAAAAAATTACAACCTCTATCCTTTGATTAATAAGCTTAAAAAAAACCGAAAAGTAACAAACAAAATATATTTGTTATCTCTGTTCACCATTGTGACGATAAAAATACACGATATGTTGTTTTTGTACACAGGCGCTATCGCAATTAGTAGAATTAACCAGAGCACATTAATTGGTAATGGCCGATGCTCGGATCTATCTAGGATAATCAGGCTGGACCTGTTCTCGAATGACCAACGTCTTAGCTCTAGTGTAGGAAATTATGCATAGACTTGACTAGACATTAGAATAAGTGTTAGTCGTTGAGGGCGGGCTCCATCGCCCTATAATTAGGATATAGTAACCAGTACAAGGTGCCTACTTAATTATCAGAAATTTAAAAAGGTAAATTCTCAGAATCTTACGAGTTTGTCTTTGAAAGCAATTAAATTAAAACCCGTGCACAATAATATGATAGTCGCCTCGTATGAGACTCTCCCTTCTGCTTACGTCTCACTTCCCTTCGTGCGCCCAGGGGCGATAGCTGGCTGCAGCGTGACGTAATTGGAGTCAAGTCTCATTTTATTGTGTCAGAGTTTTTATTTCCTAATTTATGTATTTTACATAAAATAGTTTATGATTATTTATATATCTTAAACGTGTTCTGTTGTACGTAAGCTATAATTTTTTATAAATATTCTTATTGTTACCGAAACCGCTACATAATATTTTTCCGGACTTTAAACTTGAGAGGGATTAGTTTAGAAATGTTGTAGGTACTTAAGTTAAACAGCCGTAATCTCCGAGACTTGATTGTTTGAACAAGTGGTCCGCACATTTCGTGAACCTTTACCATATTCCATTGTCGTCCACGTTGTCAAAAGCGTATGACATGTTAAACAGGTCTATCAAACAATAGGATACGGGTATTTGAGAAAAATTATAAGTTATTGTATTCCTCTATGGGTGCTCAGAAATAGAATGCGGCTTTCTTTTAATAGAAAGATTACATTCACACAAAATCTTTTCATGCGCTTGACAATTTGTTTGCTCTCTCCCTTGTGTCATTTTTGCTAAACTTGAGCAAAAATCAGAACAAAAAAATCCTTGTTCTCATTCCTTTTGTGGGGGTCTTACGTCTGTTTTTTTTAATATAAATTAATTTACAAACCTAAAAGTTTTTAAAATATATGTACCCTTATGGATTCTTGGACTAAGGTTGTAAATGAAAATTAAAATAGGCATCCAAAGATTCAGTTTTGATTCCTTGCCACGTTATTGAGTTTTCTCTTTTAAGATCCCGTCATTCAAGAAATATCAGATAAAAGTGTAATACACACACTCCAAGTAAGCTAGGAAATATTAATTATAAGAAAAAAATTAACTGACAAATATTTATTATGAAAAGTTAGGTTAACATAAATCTCTACATCAATTAGGTAAAAAGATATACCCGCAGCTTAGCACACATTCGTTTCTTAATTTCCATACTGGTAATTTTTGTAACTTAAATTTGCAGTTAGGTTCATAGTAACAAACAAACAAACGATCTTGAATTCGTATTTATAAATTTGTTTAGGATCCCAAGGTTAAAAGTACCACTGATCAACGCTTGCTTGGCATATTAAAAATCACCACTTGATTTAATATGTAAGACGGGGAAGACGAACCAATCAACACGTAAATAAGTTTCTCAAAAGTACTCAAAACCTAACCTAAAGCAACACCTACTCGTCATTAGCGTTGTACACAGATTCCTGGATCGGCCACTATCAATTGACACCTTGTCATCTCTTATTCCAAGACGATAAAGTCGAAATTGCCTTGTTTCCAGGTTGAAGAATAAAAGGGAACTCTAAATAGACAAGTTTGCCCATAATATCTCACAGTAACACTAAAAGTGATTCCCGGAAAAGGTTTTAAGTATATCCAATATTGACGGAGCGCGGCCGGGGGGCGAACGGTAGCTTATTGATATTTTGGATTCTGGTGCGTGTCTGTAAATATTGGTTTATTAACAGTCACTAGATTTAGGGTGAAGTGGGCGAAGTAATTATTTTCTTTTTAGCGTTGTAGATATTATCTTCGATTGGATACCATCGGTTTTGTTGTCAGAGAATGAAAAAAGTTATCGCAGAGGGAGTTACACATGGGTTGCCAGCTTAAACTGTTGTCCTAGGTAAGCGACGAAACGCGACGAAAATACTATTTGAAATGATGGCACCAGCTCTTATCGCGCGACTTATTATACCGGCAAAATAAGCAACAAACACAAATACTTGATATTTTCTTGTCAAATCGCATCGCATTGCCTTGGCTTTATGACAACGGACAGGTTAGTGTATAAGCTTTAGACAGTTTTCATCATTTTAAAACATACTTTTAATGATTATTTTGAAGATTATTTAAACTACAATTCAATTAAACTGAATTAGTTTCACGGCGAGCGTTCTAAACTTGACGTTAATAAAATAATAATAAAAAAATTGTATGACCAATAAATTGACAATATCAACATTATTTACTCTAATAATGTTGATATTGTCAATTAATAATTAATGCCTAATCGAGTATAAAACTATTTTGTAAAATGTTTATATACGCTACTTGTATTTTTTATTGCAACTGGTATTTTATAGCTTTAAAATGTTAATCACCAATAAGTAGTTGAATGTTAATTTTATAATCTTGATAAAGTTAAATGTCGATAAACAGATATTTTTTAAACTCTCAAATAATTAAGGATACGCCTCGTCGTCAAAATACGACCATGAACATAATCCTTTATTCCTTTCTATTTCACCTGATGAGGAAGGTACCATAGAATTTAACCTCGTTCATATTTCTCCTTAACTTTTATTATTTATTAACTATCTTGTTTTGCTAGAAAAAGGGCTGGCAATGCATCATTACTACTAGATTACTTAAATTTTGCCCTTATCCTGTAAAAATGCTAAATGCTAAATGCTACTATTATAGGGCTATGGCGCTATTAAATAGATCTAAAGGAACTACCTTTAAATGCCACAATAAATTACCTCACATAAAACATGAAGTAGTAGTATTCTGCGTTGCGATGAGTTAGGTGCCTTAGGCCTAATCCTAGTTTTTTCCCCTTCCTTTTCTTTTCTAATGTTGAAAGTATGAGAAAGGTAAGAGGATTTTCCGGGGAAAGGGATTAGATAAGAAAAATAGATAGGGAATCTTCTTTTTTGTTTATCACCTGTCCATTACACATCATGAACTCATTAACAGATACTTGCTCGTTTGCTACCTTCTACTATAAAAAAAGAAAATTGGTCGGAATGAGAAACTCGTAAGCTCTAATTATTTATAGTGTATGTTTCCACAGTATTAAATGCCAAAATAAATAGATTGTGACCTGCATAAGCTTAATGTAATAGAATTCTAAATATGTTAATAGACGTATGTGACATGCGAAGACAATCGTATGTATTTTTAATAATTGAGGCCGCCACTGAGCCAGAACAAATATTATCCCAAATGAATACGCCATATTCACCGCCTGTATAAATATAAATGCGAGATCCTTTAATTTTAAACTTTCTTTAATACTCGTGAAAATTTAGTAATGCACCTCCGCTTGATCCAATGATCGGTAAATAGCGACCAGTGTGTACACAAGTCGAGTTATTGTAGCAATGTAAAATAAACGTCCAAGATTTCCGTTTCTGTCCTTTGCTCCATAAAAGCTTCTAGTCCGAGCAACCTGTTTTAATAGGGTTGCCAGATTTGTTTTATATTAAAAACTTTGATACTTTTGTATGTTTACATTGAATTATAATTTTATTACCTTGTAACCGTATGTTTCTAATGTTATGTACAGGAATCATTTATTTTGCAATGAATGAACTATCAATTTATCTCAATACTAACTGATATTTTGTGGTGATGTCATCGAATGATAGTAAGTAACTACTACTTTGTACTTTAGTCTGATCATTCTTCTATTGATAATGCCACGCCACAAACTGACGCTGGCAATTTATTCCACTCCATGTATTAAATGTATAAAAATAATTAAATTGTAGCCTATATGTAAAAAATAAGATGAATTAACACGTTGTAAGCAAATACATATATGTACATATACATAAAATAAATAACGGAAAAAATCCTAAATAAAAAGTGTCAGCCCTGCGCGGGCACGCCTCGGTCAATATTGACTGGAGCAGTAAGCTCCAGCGACGCGTCGCGGCAAACTGCCACTGCGTCAATATTTGCCTGTTTGCTTGTTTGCCCGCTCGCATCAACGTAATAATGCACCACTATGAACCTACCTTGCTTCAACAACTACACTGATTGGAAAGATATGTATTTTCTTTTTATCCTGCTTCTGGTTATTTTTTTGTGTCTTCGGACATGTGGGTAAAATTTGATTTAAAATCAAGTGACTAGGATAGGCATCTGCAACAAGGTAATGAGTTGCAAATACGTTGCCTAGTTTTAACGGCAGAGGATTCCCTCCTAGGATAAGAAAAGAAAAAAGTATAATTCCTTTTCCTATCCATCCCCTCCTCCATAAAATCCTCTTTTACGATGGCTATATAGAGTCTTAGAAAACCTACCTGGAACTCTTGGAATTGGACAAACTATACATAGCATGTACATACCTACTGTCAAATTCCAAGAGTCAGTTCCTGATGGCGTCTATACTACTTTCATTTTACTTTTCCTCAACAGACTAACACATTTTAATACCTACATATATGTTCATAACATTTAATGTACTCACTCGTACACCAACAACTTTACATCACTATTATCGCACCAGTAATCCATTTCGAGTCCGTTTCTTAGAACGTCATTTTATCTGGCGAGACATAAAATTAATACACCTCAATCGTTTTCTCTGCTGTCTGTTCTTTCCGCTATCGAGTTGAGGGTGCGTTGAAATATGTACGGTCAGCATAAAACGGGTTAAACGAATGCGCCGAGTGTGCCCGCTCTTCTGTGTTGTGATAAAGACTCTGCGCTGCACTCAATTCTCAACGGATAATGATTCACCTCAGCTAATATCGATATCAATATCTCTTTTTGTCGAATTCGCTACAATGTTTACGTATCTAGAGTAAAGGATTGGAGGACTACTGCGCAACATCCTTCGACTACGTCGCTTAATGTCCGGTGGAATCGTTCTCAAACGCTAGTTTTTCTTAACAAAGTTCTTTTCAGCAGATAGCAACAGAATATGCGTATAACCTGATGTTAAGTGACAACTGCTACCCATCACTAGTCCGCAACGCTGAGAAGAATCACGGATTAGGTTTTTTGTCGATAAGAAAAATTGCAGGAGGTGGGGAGGAGTGGGTTGTTTTTTAAAATGTTGATAAATTAAAAACACTCAACACTGAGGTATAATTGTTTTTTTTTTTGCCGATTCTTCTTTGTATAAGTGCGTTTGATATGATCTTTCCTTAATACATTAAAGGTCTTATTTTACTTAATTGTGGTTAAGTGTTATTTCTTCTTACCTTACTCTCTATAACCGATATGCTAAACAAAATAACCATTTTTTTTAATAATGTTCACAGCTTCGTTTTGTAATCAACACATTTGCCTTTTTGATTAATTAACTAAGCTGATAAGACACCTTATTCAAATTTAAACGTTCTAAATTGCAGTTGGTCGTGTTTATTCTTTTAGAAGTTTATTTCTAAAAGCCCACGTGTCTTTATACGAGACATTAAAACTTAACAGAGATGGGTGGTTTTATTTTTTATATCAAACAATAACTCACTTGACACGAGCAAAAGTATCGCAATTATACGATCGGAGAAATCTTTATTACGCTACCCACAAAACAAAGGCGCATAATAAAATCGGCTCGAGCCGACCGGCATAATCGATAATACGGACCCTACGCTTTCTTCCCGGCTATAATGCTCTGGGCGTGGTGCGGCGGTGCTGAGGCCGACCACAAAACGAACAGACAGCAGAACAGGTATATATTGTTATTACAACGTGACGAATATGTGTAATGCGCACACGCACGATTTGTGTGCGCAAATTGATAGGTGCGCGTCGGTAAACGTAAGATGAGATGTCGTGCGACCGCTTCTTGTATTGATTGAAATGAGTCGAGTGGGTGTGTGTGGTTGATGAAGCGATTAAGTTGCGGAACTATCAGCGGTCGACGCGTTAACATGTTATAAATAATTACTCATGAATAAAACCTATTCATTTCCATTTGTCATCATTAACTAGATTATATATCTTATAATTAATAGTATTCATATGTTATATAAAATTATATTAAACTTAGGTAGTCCAATTTTTATCCTATCGCTTAGAATACCTAATTATCTAAGCATGCAAGTACGAAGTTAGATTCGCATTTGAAATATAAGTAGTTTACAAAAGTTATACATTTGAAAAAGTTATATTTTAAAAATTTTCTTGATATATTTAATTTGGCCCATTCAATATTTCTAAAATCCTAAAGAAAAATTGAATAGAATTTCGTATTCTAGAGTTGAATTTGTTTAATCTTTCAATCTTTTAAAAAAATATTAAATTATCGTTTACTATAATTTCAAAAGCATTGTTAACATACATACTTATAATTCAGAATTTTGTGTTCCGTAATAAGGAAGTAAAACAGCAATTAAAAAACTAAATTTCCCTCGCCGACGGAAAACGTGATACAAAATGCACGCACTTTAATGATATCGACCGCGGAGTCTCTCGACTCTATATAATTTAGTAAGGATTGAGTTATTAGTAGTGTACGTGTGGAGATACGAACGAGTACTGGTTTAATGCGGTCGCTTTTTGGACGTCTTAATGTGATTTTGATACGTAGAGTGTCGAGAAGAGAGTCGGAGGTTTTTTGTGGGACGAACATTAGCTAAGATTGAGTTTTCACGGCGTACGGTCACGTCCGATTGAGATATTTAAAAAGGTCTCGGGTGACGAAATGTGGTAATTAGAATATCGTTTTCGTCTTAAATTATGGTACAGCGTCTAGATAGTGTGATTTTTATTAGATCGATTTGCATAATGAATCAGCGCACTAAAGATCATTAACATTAGAATCTAATAAATTATTCGTTTTAGTATAATTACGTTCCTATTGACAACGCTGTATGTTATAGATTGTTAGCTTCCATTTAAAGACATAAATTTGACTAAACCCCTTTAATATTTGTATTAGTAAATATAATAAGAGAAGTGCTTAATTAAGATAAGTTTTTTTTTCTCTTACAAATTATTCTATTATATGGTCCTTCGAGTCGGATCGTGGGCGTTGATTTGTCGCTCTCTCGCGTCCCCTCTTGAATTGATTATGACGTTTTTTAACGTTGCATTGTAGGGTAATCACCGATTCTTTATCTTTTTTAATGATCTTAGATTAACATGTTGAAAAAGAAACACCGGCGGGAAACTGTGACTACGTCGGAATTTATAATTTTTAAATGCCACCTCATGACATTTCATTGTATATGAATGTTGAATGAAATACCACTACTAGAACAATTGTAGTTAGAAATCAAAGAGATGAGAAGGTAATGCAACACAAATCTAAACTCCGATAACTTAGGACTACAAACAATAAAACACATGCATAAATTCTATCAGATCAAAAGGAACGAGACAATAAACATTGTCTTGCACGTGGTCTAATGTAATAATTTCAGGGCATGCAATTGGCCGTTGCTTAATCGATTCGATAATATTGTATCGAGCTGGACGACATAGCCATTAGTAACTGTTTCGGTGCGAACAAGGAATTATTAACTTCGAGTTTATGTATCGTGAGGTCTTATGTCTTTACATACAATTAGGGTGGAGATATATAACAATTACTATATTAATTCAATCAAGACCTGCAAGGTTTTAAAATTCTCAAGACTATATTCACACTAAGAGCGATGTGGCTAAGACTATAGAGGCGAAATACAAATGTTTTTAGCAGATTAGAAATCCTAAATAGAGAAGCTAATTAGTGTAGATTTATAGTAAATACAAATAGGTAAATATATGTACTAATCGCATGTAAAGTAAATAATCTATTATTAAAATTGCTCTATTGTATAAACATCTAGTATGATGAAGTATTAATATCCTAGCCCCTTTACTTTTACTGACTTATTCTGTTTTCTTGTATAATTCTTCTAGTTTCTTGTAGCTGCTTTTTTTTCAAAGGAAAGAAGGACAAGCTGACGTAACTATAGATTTCTTATATCTGACCATGCATATTGTATATCTTCAAATATTTGAATTTTGCTACAATGTCCTTTTCCTTATTTTATTAAGTTGTCGTTTGTAAAACCTTTATGAGAGAAAAATCTTTCCTCTTTGTAATATTAGTGTAGAATACGTTTGCCATACTACGAACATTCCGAGGGTAGTCCTTAAAAATAACGGAACCTGTTTCATCATAAAGAAATTATTTTTGAATATGTGCCGTGTCATCTCAAGTTTGTTAACACAGTCGGAGACTGGAAGGTTACCGCACTAATGACGTAGTGAGTTGCTTTATCGATGAGTAATTAATTAATATTTTGAGAGCATTCAACCCTCAGGTACAACAGATGCGTAATGCTTTAGGATCATTAAAATTCTTAACGTCATACTTAAATACAAACGGAATAAAGTCGAAACGAATTTCGACGCGCGTGTAATCAAAACAAAATCTCTTCAACATTTGAATCCGTAAGCGGGACCGCGAAACGAGTCCTAACGAATTTAAAAAAATATTCTTACCCTTTTTTTCTACTCTGGCAAGACAGCATGTCGGCGCACGAGAATCCTTCGGGCGATTTGGATATTTTTTTACCTCTACCACGCCGATGTGGTTGCCCTCGTCCGAGCTCGTTCTTGCGCGTAATGGCTTCATTATACCACTCGGAAACTCGGAAAGAAGCTTCGGGGGCCGTACGCAAAAACTGGACGCGTATAACCCGACCCCGATCGAGATGCGCGCAAATTTCACTTGTTTTTAGGAGCCCACGAATTATAATAAGGTACGATCGAAATTATTTTCGTAATTGTTTGTGTTATTATGTAATTATGTGCTCAGTTTTGTTATTTTGGAAACTGCCGGATTTTAGTTACCGTTGCAATTTGTATACAGTATGATTAAAGTATTAAAAAAATATTTTTTTAAAATAAATTCAAACTATATTTTAATAGTTAACAATATTCATTCCTATCCCCATAAAGTACAAGGTTTAAAACTTAACATTTTTAATTTAAATAACAGTTATGTAATTAACGTATGAACTGTGTTACCCCCTCACTGGTTAAGTGCCAATTTACCGTCACGGGGGTCCTTCAATCGGCTCTTGATGTAATGACAGGCTCCCGTAAATTCTTTGAAGTATAACCAACGATTTTTTTTATTTTAGTTTTCGTTACGATGCTCGAATCGTTTTACATTCGCCCTGTAATTAGGTGCACCGTGTCTGTTGAGGCTCGTATTGTTTCGGAGAATCGGAAACTTTATACGGCGATAGCAATGAAGATTCTCCTTTGAATTGTTGGATTGATGCTTCGAAATTTTAATCATCTCAATACGTTTAAGCAACATATACGTCATTTGAATAAACATTAGAAGTAGATAATCTATGGTCGTCTAAATATTGTTCATTGCATGAAACATTACTATGGGAACCGATATTGTAAATGTAGGTTTTATGTACCTCGGGTACAGTTTTATTTTCGGGACAAAAGGTAAGTACCCCGTGTTATTTTCTGCGCCCCTGACAACGTGTGTGCAAAATGTGTGCATGATGATCAGTTTATTCGTTAAGCAGTTAAAGTGTAACGAACAAACAAACAATGTAATGAACAAGGTTCGACCACAATACCCAAAAATTATACCAATCAAAAATAATATTTTAATTTGGGAATAGATTTCTAGTTACCTGTTTCGTATAATACATTACTTTAATTTATACTTGAAGAAGTTAAGTTAATATAATTCCTTTACTGTTAAATATTTTTGAAATGATAATTAAAGGCAATAAATTAGTTCAACCACTGGCCCAAAGATGTGACTGTAGACAAAACAGTTGAACAATTGTCGTACGCGATCCTTTATACGCCTCACAAAGAGGTCATTAATCTGGTCGTAGCATATGTTTATCTCTATTCATTCGTTCAAAAGGTGCAATAAATACAGTGGGTTCACGTAGTGCAATTGAAACGTACACTACTTAATAAACGCCGGTATGCGACTGTGTCGGCACACGATAGCGCGCCCCGTGTGGCCGGCGCAAGCGTCGGTGCATATTCCTTCAAGCTGGCGCGGGTTCATCGATAACGCGGGAAATTTGCGCCCTTCACATCACTATTACTTTTGATATAAATGTATATTTTTGAAAATCATATTTTCGTTTTCATAATAATTACTACAAAACTTTCGCTTTGTCACTAATTATTTCCAACCATTCTATATCTACGAAGTGAAGCGAGACTAGCATTTTGGGTTTACCTAATCAGTTATCAGATCCTAATTTATTGTGCATTTTGTGTGTGTGTGTGTGTGTTTTTTAAAAATTTCATTCATAATACTAATAGCAAAGATTTTTAAAGAATTTCGGGCATCAATTTTCTCGTCTGTTACAAAATTTAATTATATTATTGATCTACAATAATGTTTAAAAACTAAAATAGATATATTACTTTCTAAATTAAGTCAGTTTTTTGTTCTTAGGGTTTTTTAGCGGATTTCTTTATGATTAGTTAGTTTCAGTCTTAACTCAGTTATACGATTGCAATTTATCTTTGTTAAGTATTTACTGCTGGCTAATTATATATCCATTAGTTTCAATATCTGGTTGTTCGTTGACGCAGTAATTACGGCTCGTTGGTTCGCGTCAATTTTTAAAAAGAAACTTTCTCATCTGCCTTCGCACGTTTGCGCGGATAACAACGGTGGTCCCAACAACGTCCTATCTCTTGACTTATTTAACTTTCAGCTTACTATAAGTTATTGAATGCAGTTTCAGAACTTATCTTAATTATTCTAAAGTAATATTTGGTCTAGGCGTTGTTCGCTAGTGATTTTTTTGAAACCATAACGTGGACGAAGTTTATAATTCTTAACAGTTAATTACTTCGTCCCGTTAGCCCTTAGATATACAGTCATAGGTGTTTCTCAACGAAGGCGTATGTTTGTTGTGTTATTAGTGTATATTGGTTTGCTGTGTTATGTATAGTTTTTTATGCTTGAAGACAGCCAAACGAGCACGCGAAACACAATTGTATGTTCTTTCCACATAGTCATTTATTGCCTGGTGCTAAATTTCTTCTCAACTTTTACTTTTGGTATGTTTTGACATGTTTAGTTTGTTTTTGAAATCCCTAACCATTGTGGAATTTATGGCACAGAAAGTAATTCAACGTAATAAGTTAAATAAATTCAGGATTGACAATTTTTTTCAACGTTAAGAATAAAAGAATGTTCGCAATAATGCTCTCCTTTAAAGCATAATATCGATATTCGATTACATTATGTGTGGTCGTGTGGAGCGATCGGACGCGTCGATATCTCGTGAAAATATGCCATTACAGAGCGCTATTTCTCTCGGGCCCCGCCATATTTACCTTGTCGAAACACACGATTTATAAGTTAATCTCATTCGCCTCGTGCATTGTATGGTGGGGCGATTAGTAGAGTTTTTATTGGTGTTCCGAAGCTGATTTACTGCCGTATAATTGTCAAGTGGCTATGATAGATATTTATGACACTAGATCAACAACTGGTGTTGTTCTCATAGTTACAACACAACGTTCGTGAGATATCGATACGTGAACTGTTTTATTATCAGTCTATAATGAGTATTAGAATTCAACCGTGCTTATTGCTTAGGGTCATTTTATTTATTTGCTTGTTTAATGAAGCCCATTAAGGGTTTAAGGCGACTGTTTTATGTTTCGTTGATTAAAAATCAACGGATCTTTATCTTCGTTATTTATATTTTGGTTTTGTATTCACCTAACAGTTTTCGGTTTCGGTTTTAATTTCGTATACACTTTCTTTTGGCTATATTTTATAATGAGTATACCTTTATGTATATAATATTTTACTACCAATAGTAGGAATAGTATTACTGCTATTGTTACTAATAACATTTTTAGTAATGGGTCTTCTCTAATGTGTTATCTTTTCTGTGATTTCCCAAAAGAAGGATCTAAATCACAGATAAATTATAATTTTTTATCTTCTTCTTTTTTCGCCTTTGCTTTCAGGATAATTTTAAAATCCTCGGTTTAGTTCAAAGCTTCAAAGGAAAATCACCTTCCGAACCAGCGTAATCAATCATACTTCCTTGAAATCTCTATGAATAAAAGTATAACATTGAACCTATCTCAACAATTAGCAGCGGATTTATTCATTTTCATATTCCTACTCGATATCTATTTTTATTTTTTCAGTAAGTCGTCTATTTCGACACTTGTACCAGTAAAATACTTTTTACACAATCTTTTCGTTTTGCGTAAGCAAATAAATCATAACTTTTAATACTCTACTAAGCAAATTCTTTAAACAAATAATTATCATTCAGTGTTATAGATCTTTAATTATTACATCTGTATTTAATAATATTATAAATGTAATATTTCCAGGATAATTATAATCTTCACCCTTCAATCATAAGACATACATTACTTAGCCTAATAGGCTAGGATGAGTTTTTATTTACCGTCTAGATGTCCTATATCGCCTTGGGCGTGATGTTACTGGCTTGATTACGTTCAATATCAACTTCTTGCAATAAATCTTTCATATTTTCTACGTAGGTCTTTAGCGATGCTAATGATAAACTTTAAGCGATTTTTTATTTTATGGCATACAAATGCAAATCGATTAGAACGATTTGCTTATTCCAGTTTTTCCGTTCGATTATGACATGGCTTCCTTCAAAGAATACTGTATAGGCTAATGCTAAAGTAGTGGGTCCTACGATTACCGAAAGCGGCCAGAAACTCGTTTATTATTTAAAAATAATGGTGCAAGAGAATTTTAAAAAAAAATCACTTGAAACTATAATTGATACCTCTATGGCCTTGTGTCTTGCGCCAAACCGCAAGCTGGGCGCGAGTCCGCGTACGAGTCCCCTTAAACACTTATAAAGCATTGTGCTGGCAGTTAATTAACCCTCAGTAGATTTATTGCGTTCACTTGCGCCCGTGTCACTCGTGATATAGAGGGGTCGTCGATTCAAACCTGTTCTCGTTCAAAATCGATTTTCGGTATCGAGGTTAATTGACCGAATGGTGTCATTAAAGTTTTATTCTTTATAAGCCGATGCATCGATTATTTTATCGATGCTTAATTAAGTGGCTTCACTTTTGGCTTTTGAGTTCTGGATAAATGCCATTTCGAATTTTGTTTTAAAATAAGCACAACTAACAACTAAAGTCCGTCTTTTGGATAATTCATTAGAATGTAACGGTCATTTCAGTAAAAATGTATGTATTATAAAAGCGACCGCCAAGAGATGGCGAACCTTGTGGCGTAGTCTATGTAGATAGGGGAGGCCCTATTGGATGGCTATTGCTTATGATAATGATATAATTTATAGTATAAGACGTAATGCGTATGTTTTTACAGTTTTTACTTTAACTCTAGGCCGCAGCAACCGCCTTTGCGCGAATGATCCGGCTCCATCGGAGAAATACCACGACCTCACAGAAGACAGGCGTGAAGTAGAAGTATTTCACGTTTTGGATGAGTAAGGAGCCGGTCTAAGTACAGATTAAATATCAGGTAAACCGCTTGCTCGTTTGCCACCTTCTTCTATAAAAAAGCAGCGGCAGCTATTTCAAGGCCTGGTTTAACGGGGGAAGTATTCCGACTTTACTGATTATCGACGTGAACTATCGTCCTTTATTCATTCTCGTCCTCTTCTTTTTTATTTCCCACTCCTCTTTCTCTACAGTTAAAGGGACACTATATGAAAGTAAAAATAGTTGTTAGATTGCTTTCGAAACAATACTTATGTACAATCATGGGATAATTACTTATTAAAAGGTAAAAAAACCTTCGACATTAAAAATACACAATCTAATTGAGTAGTTTAAAAATACCTTATCGAGCTTATTCAATCATCGACCAATACGGTTAACCAACTAACTGTACCCAAGTTAACCTTTAGTGGCAAAAACGACGCCCATCACCACGCTATACGATCGTAAAGGTGGTGGCACACCGGTGTTGTGAGGCGGGGCGCACACCGGACCTGTCCGATAATTAAAGAGGCCAGCGGATGATAAATAACGACCGTCCATGTTTTTACTGCAGATGTCATTATCTCGGCCAACTCTATCAGCCGTTGCTCGATTATGTGGACGGGATGTCTATAGAGCTGCGCTACCAGTACGTGGATAGAATAATGTATTAAATAATCGACATACATATATATTTAATTTCAATGAGAGTTGCATTGATTTTTGTGATGTAACTTTTGATCAGTTCGTGAAATTCGTGAATCAATTATAAAAGTACAAGAGAATATTGTGTAATAACCTGAAATTGCAACTGTATTACAATTAAACGTTTTTAGTTGCCAAACGTCACTTTTTATGTGAAGGTAAGGAACAATATTAATATTTACATTAGTATAAATTACAATAAATATCTCAATAGTGAGAATTTTAAGATCCAACATTTTTTAGAAGTAAAAGAAGTAATTTTTAAGAATAAAAATATTAAAAGAACGCTTTATCAGTTGTATCAGCAGCTCTATGTTATGTAAAAAGTCCTCGCGACAGCGTAGCGCATGAATAATCGAAAAGTCGGAGTTGATGAGAAGTGCGTGAGAGCTTTTTTGTCGTGACCGCGATGCGTGCGCCCCGCAGCCTGCGCTCTGGAAAAAACCTCCAGAAACAAATAATTTATAATTGACCGTAAAAAAATGTCACTCGATTGCTTCGAGGCGTTAATTCGGAGTCGGCATTTAATTGCATTGTTTGCTTTATAATTATTATTACGGACTCTTTATAGTGTGGGTAGGGTCAATAATAATCAAATTATATCTTTACTAACAATTGTTCATAAAAAAAACAATATATTGTATGAGATAATATGATGAGTATTTTTAATTTTAGTGAATTGTTAGTCTACAGGAGTATGTATATTCTTTATTCTAAGTAAGGAAATGTGAGGTTATTAATGATTGCTTTGACGTAGCTTACTTGCTCCTCTGTTTCTAATTTGATTAGTGTCTTCTGTCTTTCTGATCACTTTTGTTCTTGTTACCAAATCAAATATCCCTACAAGTTGTTGTTAATCCTGAACTTTCCTGAAGCTTATAAAGAATAAATATATCCTGAACTTTATAAAGTTCGACTGAAAGAGACTTGAGACAAAAATTTGCGATCCCAAATCAAGCGGGCAAGTTCATCCAATAAAATTTGGTTGAGTTTTAGACTCAAATGTAATAGAATGTAAATTGGAAAAATTCAGCTAGCAAGTGACGATAAAAAGCACAAAGTGCAGAGGGTTCGAGGGTGAACCCCGAAACCCTCTTACATCCCACTCGAGGATGGCCGCCGCTATTTATTTATTTATTTAGAATCAGAAGGAATGTCATGTTTTTTACGCATATTATAAATGTTTATATGTATTCATATATATATATGTCCCTTCCATTGTGACGTCATGTAACCTAAAACGACTTTGACCGATTATGACGAGTTAAGTGTCGTTCGTACTTTTCGCCGGAGTGTCAGGTATTATAACAATAATCATACAGTCAGCCGGGTTTTTTGATTTTTAAATTAACTACAATAACTAATAAATATTATCTCATAAATCAGCAGCACGCTTTTTATCATCGTAACTACATACACTTACTTGTATTTATTTTAAACTTCTTTGTTTTTAAATAAATAAATAAATATGCGCTTACGCCCGTAACCCACAGGGGAAGGTAGAGATCATGGATTTCCATTTGGCGCGATCCTGGCACACCTCTCTCGCTTCTTCTATATTCATACATCTACGCATACATGCACGTCGGTCCTAACCGATAGGTGCCCCATAACCACCCATAGGTGCTCCTTATATCGCCCTTTATTAGTAGCCGCTAATCTGATCAATATAAGTTCTCCTAGTGCGTCTCCTTCCAACACTGCCACTTTTGCATACATTTGTTTCGTTATTCTCTCTTCATTCATCCTTCAACATGCCCGAACCACCGAAGCATACCTTTCTCAATTCTAGTCACAACATCCACTTTTAAGCATTGTTTTTGAACTTACAGTATAATATAATTACTAATAAGAAAGTACTTATATGTATTTTATTATTAATAAGCTTACAGGTACAATCCTATTAAAATTATTGTTATGAAAGTTCAATTACGATACCATTAATATTGAAATTGTAAATATCAACATGGCAAAAGTGAAAATATAAATTACATGGCTGCGTCGATAAATAAAGCCAAGACGATCGCTCAAACACATTAAACATTCTGCGTATGGTAATGACAATTTTCGGTTAATCGCCGACACGATATTTCGCAGTGACTGTTTTCCTATACTTTTTACGAGAGACACTCCTCCATTGTTCGAAATGTGTAATTATAAAGACATTATTTTTGTTTACAGATGTCGACGAAGCGAGGCGTATAGTATACTGGTAGGTTTCAATCGACTTTTTGCCTTACTCGGTTTTCCCCGAAGGTTCAGACTTGGGTGACTTGAGTCGTAAAAGGATGATAGGAACTTTTTGATATAGGAGAAAAATAAGGAAGTATTATAAAATGGGCAAGAAATAAAGGAAGGCATAGTATCAGAAAGTAAAGAAGAAGGCAAATGCAGGAAGGACTGGATTGATAAACCGACAAGAGCGTAAGGGCTCCTCAATGATGATCAGAAAAGAAAACACCTCCTTTTATCATAATTGGTGTAGATAGAGAAAATTGTCAGCTCCATTTCACCGAAACTTAAGGGTTTAAAATTTAAACTATTGACTCTTGATAAATATTACAAATATAGAGAACTCTGAAATAAATGGGAACAGGTAAGCTGTTAATACGTATAAGCCAGAATCTTACTAACCGGCCAATAAGCTTGTGATTTAGCCATTGATTTAACTCTATAAATTAATCTTACTCTATTAATTGTATAAAAAATTGGGAACGAAAATGTTGAGTTTTTGGAAATAGTAACAATAAATGTTCCATGTTTTATAATACTATGATCAAACGATCGCACTGTCATCCTGGAGGTTAACTGAAGGCAATTAGCAAAGAATGTCAAGCGTGAGAGTCATGCTTGCTTTAATAATTCTGTTCCTTAACAAGTTTTATTGATGATATAACTTAGCCCTTTAACCGTCAATTGGAAATCGTTTGATATAGTAGATGGTATTAGATGGTAGAAAGTTAAAACCCGTGTATGCAATAATGGTATATATAAAAATGGTAGAACTTGCAATAACAGCAACCGTATTCATGGGAAAACTTAAACAAAAGGATTTATATATGGAAGTAATAGTCTTTTGCCTTTTTTTCTACCTAATCCAGATCCCAACATTTCTCTTCGTGCGGATGTCCACTTAAAATCAGATGACGACAGATATGGAGAAAGCGAAGTAATATTAATACAACACACAATAATACACGGACAATAAAAGATAAAACTGTAGTTTTTTCTTTTATTGGTAAGGAATCCAGTTCTATTTGGTTCGTGCCACTTGATCTATGTGTGCAATAGACAATATAGATATTTAATATTTGCGTTATCTATACATATAACAAACATGTAACTTATCGCTGTCTGTACATGGAAGATATTTGAGAAAAACTATTATTAGGGGACTTCATAAACGCAATAAAACCCAATACAATCATTATTGAATTTTTGTCTCTTTGTCTGTGCGTTTGTTACCGCTAATCTCAGAAACGGCTTAACTGATTTAGGTGCTGTTTACACTATTGTATTGTGGTAAATTATTTAGTTTGTCTATATTTAGTGTTTGTTTTATCTCAATCGGTTTATAAATAAAAAAAAGTTATATCAATTTAAAGAACTATGTTAAACATTTGTTCGATAAAAATGCTATAAAATAGAGTATTATTATATAGATTATTACTGTTAAATAAGTATCATTTCGTTTAAGTAAACTTGCAGAGCAGGTGAAACCGCGGGGCACAGCTAGTAGTATATATGTAGAATAAATCTATGTGAAGATGTCGCGTAGTATGAACGTGTAAATACAATTAGATCAGAGGCAAATCACACAGAGAATTCTTAATAAGGTTGGTTTATATTAAACAGTTCGCAGAACGTGTCTCGTACATTGTTGCAGTTTATGAATGCATATGTATTTTAAACAATACTGCAATAGGGTTGTGTTAAAATGACCCCATACAGGTTATGCAAATATATTTGATTGCTAAAGTAGACTCATACATAATAAAATAATTAATAGTTTTAAAAACTAAAAACATCCCGCTGAGTTCCTTTATATGTAGTATCCATTGTTATTTAAAATTTAACACCGAGATGGCGGTCAACTGTTTACCCACAAAATCTCAAATCCCGAAGATCCTGCGATAATTCTTTCATTTGAAGGTTTAAGGCTATTTAACATCACGCTATGACCCCCACTCTACGGCGTGAGTTGTGAAACCGCGACGCACAACTAGTATCTGATATATTAAATGAATTAAAGACTATTGTAATTAATTAATTATTCGGACTGAACGTCTAATAAATGCCTAAAATGCCTAAATAAAGTTGATCAGCAGCACTTTCTAGAACTTATCTAACCTAATGTATAGTTGGAATTCCCTTAAAAATATAAATATAATTGAATACCACAACTGGTAACAAAGTTGGTTTGTTTACTGTTCAACCCTCATGCAGCGAGCTTATTTTTAAGTTAGCGCGCCCTCAACATTGTAAGACCTTATTCCAGTCGTCCGTTAGTCACGCGCCTCGGCCTTTATTGTCGTGTTTACTAAATTAAGACCCCCTTTTCTTTCTTATTAAGTTCAATGCATCTGGGTCTGTACACTTACATTTCGGATGTAGCATTAGTTGAGGCGCGGTGCATTTGTTTTGATTTAGATCATTGACCTTCGCTTCGCTTCGCTCTGTAGCAATGTATTAAAGTATGCTAAAACTACAAAGCGATCGCAAAATACCATAATGTTGAATTAGAATTACTTGAAACGATGTTTGCCTATCTCAATAGGGTACCGCCTGTAAAGTCTGTACTCGTTTTCTTTATTTATATCAGCGTAATAACAAAATAACCTTTGTAACGGGTGATCTTTTCTTATACCTCAGTATCAGCTTTGCATAGATAAAATCTTAGAAAATATAATTATTAATTACTAAGGTAGTTAAGTTTTAAACAAGATATCAAATAACATTTGTTATCTGTACTCACATCTATATCTATCAAAGCCAATTTATCCGTTGCTATTTGAGATGCCTTTTATAGCGTGTTGGGATATGAAGAAAGAGTATACATACATACGTACAGAGATTATATGAGATACTCTCTTCCACAGATTATGTATGTACATAAATATACCGCCTTTTTAAAAATTGATAATGTAGCAAATTCCGAATCATCACCTTTAAAAATCCTTCCTTCTCCCTTACCTATCTTTTCCATAAAAAGATAGGATGGGAAAGGAAAAGGGATTCGACGGGGGAGTAGATGGGTAGATAAAAAAGAAGTAACTCTTTTTCCTGTTTATCCTCTGTCTATTAATTATTACCTTGTTGCCTATAAGATAGGATTTAGTTAATATCGGGTGAACCGTTACTCGTTTGCCACCTTCTTCTATAGAGATATAAAATAAATATGAATCGTTAATGTTGATAATACCTACATCTATTATTAAATAACACATAGCTTTGAAGCTAGGTACTCTCGAACTAGCCTAAATGACCAAACGATCAAAAATAACGTAGTACATCTTTTATAATATTTCATATTTATTTATGCTGGACGATGAACACCTGGTGTTACCACTATGATTGGCAACGTGACCTGACTGAAATGTATGATAACGGTTTGTAAGTTGGCGAATTGTATATTTGTATGTTTACGAGCAATTCTCCGTATCAGCGGGCTATTCGCGTTACACACGAGTGGCGTGGGCGGCGTGTTTATAGAAGTATTTTGTTGTGTCTGATAATGTATCGCTTATTATATGTACACGTAAATTTCTTTACGTTATTTATCGTATAAAATATGTTTAGTACCTAGGAAACCACCGTTTTTAAAGTTGTCGCTCAACCTTTTAATAATCAGGTCAAATAGTTGAGAGAAATCTACCGGCCACTGGCAAACTTTTTTTTGGAACCTAAACTCATCGCCCATTTCAATATCGCGCATGGCCCTGGAGTTGAATACCCCTAATCTATATAAACCGAAGAATTGAGGAATCTTTGCAAGATGGGAAATGGTGGGTTATAAGAAACACTAGATGAAGAAGAGATAAGTTACTACTTACTCATTGGACACTAACTTGAAATTAATCCAGAGCCACCTTAGGACT
>JWHW01039811.1:252855-271175 GCA_000931545.1 Papilio glaucus
CATAAAATAAATATGAATCGTTAATGTTGATAATACCTACATCTATTATTAAATAACACATAGCTTTGAAGCTATCAAATCAAATCAAAAATAACGTAATACATCTTTTATATTATTTCATATTTATTTATGCTGGACGATGAACACCTGGTGTTACCACTATGATTGGCAACGTGACCTGACTGAAATGTATGATAACGGTTTGTAGGTTGGCGAATTGTATATTTGTATGTTTACGAGCAATTCCCCGTATCAGCGGGCTATTCGCGTTACGGCCGAGTGGCGTGGGCGGCGTGTTTATAGAAGTATTTTGTTGTGTCTGATTTCATTTCAATATCGCCCGTGGACCTGGAGATGAATACCCCTAATCTATATAAACAGAAGAATTGAGGAATCTTTGCAAGATGGGAAATGGTGGGATATAAGAAACACTAGATGAAGACGAGATAAGTTAATACTTACTCATTGGACACTAACTTGAAATTAACCCAGAGCGACCTTAGGACTAACCTTATAAAATATATAGGCAAGGGGCGCTAAACAATCAACTGATAAACAAGCGTTATGGGTTGATATTAGCACCATAATTTCAGATAAACAATAAATAAAGAACAAAAACTCTACAAATCAACAAATTTACTTTAAAATACTATTCTGAATATTGCATCGTGTAGTACGATACAAAAAAAGTAAAAAAAAAAAGAAAACAATGCAATACGCACTGTGGACAAACGTTTGTCGTCCGAGGAACACCTTGTCCTGGCACGTAGCTTCGACATTGATAATCTCGTAAAATATGATCGTGTAACATTCCTTTCATATTGATCAAATTGCCTCCCTTTTACACAAGTCTTAAAAGATGGAATGGGAAAAAAAGGGATACCGATATAAAGGGATAAAGCGTGAGGATTGTTTTGTCAACGTGTTCCGTAGATTTTTACAAAAAAATTGTAGGCGAATACATAGGTAGAAACGATAGTGCAAATTTACATTCCAATATTTTTTACAATAAAAACGTTATATTTTAGATACATAACCATAGTCTTAGGGTAAAGTTTCAATATTATTATTTAAAAAAAGTCAGAATGGTTAAAACCGTACAGGCAACCAGGTAATTGAGTGGTTGTATATTAATATTTGTCTATATGTTTTTGCATAAGCAAGGGATAACAGACATGCTTGTTATATAACTTGCTTATATAAGCAAGCATATCAATATGTAAGCACAACGGTTACGCTCGTATTCCAGAAAAGCTTGACAACGCTCACACACAACAAAACCTCCTCCCCATCTTCTAAGTATGAAAAGGTTATCATAAAAGATAATCCATATACGAATTGCCACTTTAAGTTTTTAACTTTAAATTCGGACTATTTCAATAAAATTTCAGCACTTTGCAAATAAAATTCGGACTTTTGCATAAACAATTAGCCATTTAAAAATCAAATTCTGTCCTTATTATCTATGAAATTGTATATAGAGACGTCCGGCTTTGATTTACAGAATGCTGAATTTGAATTTAAAAACCTATGGTACCTACATAGTATGCACATTGTTAGTAAGAAACCATGCACCTTCGGATCTTGAAACTCGTTTAATTCCCCTGACATGCATAGGAATTAGTAACTTGATGAGTTCTCGGAACAACATGACTAGACTAGACATGTTGCGTTGTTGTGGTGTTGCAAAAGTACTACAATGTTCCTACGATAGATCTTATATTATATTTAAATAATTAATATGGTAGTAGTATTTGAAAATAGTTTAGCATAGAGGGATTTTTTTCAATTAAAATCTCTAAGTCGCAAAGATAAGAATTTGAAATTTAGATTAAAAAACCTTTTTTTTATTCCATTTCACGTTATTCATATCATCTTTTATATATCATTTTTTAAAAACTCTGAAACAGTTTATTCAACTTAGTTCACCACACAAACATTCATCCCTTATATAATTCCATTCAAGTTCCAATCTATTCATTGATGATTTTATTTAAAAAAGATAACCAAGAAAAAGCCATTATCATATGAATGTTATATATATATTACAACTTGTGTATAGAATCACAACTTAACGGAACATAACTAGTGATCCGCCCCGGCTTCGTCCGGGTAGCACTTTATAGTTTTCCGATCGCTACCAAACGGATACGCCAGGAACGCCTGCTAGACAAATCTGAACGTTTTCCGAAAATTTCAGAGAAATCGGTCGATACACCCGTCGCCTTTTATATATCATCTTCCCGCCCTCTTCCCATCTATCTGGGGTCGGCACAGTATGTTCTCCTCTTTCATATCCCTCTATCAGTCGTTATATATGTATTCACACACTTCTTACATATATCATCTTACAAACAATCCATTCATACTTTCTTCGGTCTTCCTCCACTATTGTATCCATCCACGTTCATTGTCATTACTTTCTTCGCTATATTTCCTTCATCCCTTCGTATAGCATCGCCTTTTATATACAGAATATTATACATTATATTTTATATTATATATATAGAATAGGTTTAAGAAAAATGGTCTAAACCGTACAATTGTTTCAAAATAAGTATGTAAAATAATGTAATTGTATAATTATCAATACATTTAAAACACTGATTGCGCGACATCTCAAGGAACCCTAAAAAAGGAAGAAATAGTTCGTAGAGCACAATAAATGCAGTGTCGTTGGTTTTTATCTCGATTCTAAGAAGCGCAGCGTATGCTCGAGCATACCGATACGTATGCTACCTGATTAAGGCGAAGCTGCAACCTTTAAAAGGCTAGTGTTATTTCTTGAATGCGTATAAATTAGTGTTGGAATTCTTTTAGGTGCAAAGTTGTTTATTTAATTCTTAACTTGAGACATATAAATTACATTAATAATGTAATTTCTTACTCCTTTGCGGCAGAGAAAAGAACTTTTCAGCGTGATTTTAGGTACCAAAAATGCTTGTCTTTGTAGAATCTAATATATAAAAGAGGAACCTGATGCACTGTTCAATTAACGCACAGCTAAAATACCAGACTTAGATCGTGAAATTACACACGATTTTTATGATGTAGACAAGATCTAAGAAAGAAATTTAAGGAAGTCAAAAAAGTGTAACACCGTGTTATTAACCGTTAAAAAAACGGGCGGAATCCCAAAGTAATGTTAACAATTCCCTTTCAACTAAATAATATTCAAGTCGTTACGTTCGAACGCCTAGGTATATCAAAAACCCGAGATTACCCTGTAGAAAAATGTCGGATGGTAGGTTGCGATGAGGATATTAAAACGCTCGCAATTTGTTTCAATTCTACCATGTGCTTATTCCATACGACATGCTGTTGATGTATTTGCAATTTCTATGCCAATCTTGTAGTGTTTATAAATGGCAATTTATCCATTGAAATGTCTCAAAGCTACCGTCTCCTTAACTGCCGTCGTGTAGTCCGCAACGCCTGCAGTATTATAATGTAAGGTGCCGTGCCGCGTGAATCATTCTTTATTGGATTACATTATATTGGCCGGAGCCCTTAGCCGGATAGTCGCCTGCCCTCAGCGGACCCCCGACCTTCTCCGCAACTGTACTAAATTTAAACGCCACAGTTTATCGCCTTTTATGTGCCCGGATTGAAAACAAAGACTCTGGTTTTAATTCGTTACCTTTTTAAGGGCATAACGAGCAACGGGTCACCAAATATTAAGTGATCACCTGTGCTAATATTTGCTAATAGTTTATCTATTGATTAAATTGTCCATATCTTATGTCCTGAACTGGTGCAGACAGACCAATTACTAGCCCAGTTATTTTTATATACTATCCATCCAACTATATAACAAAAACTATGCAACAACAAAAATAGTGGGTCTATCTTACTACTGATGACAGATTAACTTCACTATTATAACTTATTTATAACTATTGCCCGCGGCTTCCTTGTATAAAACACTTACTAATGTAGAAAAAGTTGTTATTGTCAGAAACATGTTTGATTTATATTTGGTTCTATATTGTTGGTGTTGGAAAAAAAATGATTATTATTAATAGCACTCAACACGAAACATGAGTTTGTGGTTAAAAGTGCTAAGCTTGAAGGCGGACAGATAAAAACAGCGCGCCGTTAAGGGATCTAACCGCAGAGCTAATGCGGCGCGTGCACTGGGAATTGTACTACGCGGTTACTGCGTACTTGTACGGCTTGACCGCGCAGCACAGCGGCAAGGGAAGCAGGATACTCAGTGTAAGGTCTGTCATTCGATAACAGATTTATATTAGAAATGTAAATCTACGAAATGCTGAGATTACCAATTTTGAATTAATTAATTTAGAAATCCATTTGATACATTGGAAAACTAAGCTATGTGAAAAGCTGATAGAAATACTGTCTCCCAACCCCAATTGAATTAAAGTCTAACTATGTCTACCATTATACCAATTAAAAAATACTAAAAAGACATTGACATCATTGACGTAAATATTAAAAAAAAAAACGTTCAAATGCACTAACAAAAAAAAGCCGTACTCGGCAACATAATTTAAAATTCGAATTTTGCAATACATCGCCGTTCCCAATTACCTAATTCATACATTGACATTAGTATGCGTAGTAAAACCTATCACTCTAAACTACCTCTTCTACCATCTCCAATGTTAATTGCCTCATTACCTGTTGGGTTCGCGAGGCGATTTCTCTTCGTAGTTTATGATAGGTACCGCCAGGCGCAACGTTTCGCATCCACTCCACCGAAAGTTTTCGTATACGTAAAGAATATTAATTGAAATGTAAAAGAATATTGACGCTGCCGTTCAAAGTCGTAAAAATGCAGTTGAATTGATGGGGTACATTGCACACGATTAAAGGTCTTATCAATATTCATATAAAATCATTTCAACAGTAGATGAAAAAAACACAGGCAGTCGTAAGGACAGAGAAAACTCAAAACAGGTGGGAAGGCGCGACAATAGTTCAGAAAACAATAAATAATCAACAAAAATAAACCCTCGTATTTAAACAATAAAATTCAAAATTGAATACAAGAACAATATACGAAAAAGCATGTTGCTGACGCGTGTTACTGACGCATGTGCATGTTGTTCACGCCAACCTATAAGATTTTCCCTTACCAAAATATCGTCTAACGCGGCTAAAAAAGTTTTCACTTCAAAAACCTCGATAATCCTTTTTCCTTTTCCTTGAAACGTGACTGTGCGACACAAACAATAAATCTGTATAAGTTGTTTACATTTCTTGTGCTACTTATTTCATGAGCCTAACTTACAAAGTCGAATAGTCGCCTATTAGTAATTAAAAGCTTCACAATCTATTTAACGTTGATGGAAACCACACAGACCAAATCTAAAGCACTTTATTTCTGGAACGTATCATTAAATCGTATGAATACGTCGTCGATGATAAATTGACGTCGATCAATGAAAATCGAGAGGACTTGGCGTGGCTCCATCTGGAAATTATTCAGAAGTTAATAGTAACCTTTTTGGTGGCGCAATATAATAAATAAAATCATTTTGTTTAAGATATAATAAAACTATATTAAAAATAACATAATGGATCATAAATCTTTCAATGTTTCTTATATTCAAAAAACTCTATAATTTCGCTTTAAACATATTGTTTTTCTACCTGTATTAACAATTTATTTCATTATTTTTTTATTTAATTGCTCATTACCCATTTTTGTCTTTATTTAATTTGTGCATTATTTCGTGTACAACAATAGTGGTATAAGGAAAATTTTAAGATTTAGCGATCCAGTTCTTTCATCATCTCCCTGGTCTTTTCCCACCTACATATGTAGGGTCGGCACATTATGTACCTGCCTTCTTCCCATGTCATTTTTCACACAGTCCATCTACTAGTTCTTTGTCATTGTAAGTTTAACCTTATTGTTACGACATTAACATTAATATATGTCTGTTAAAATTAAGAGAAACGTTACATTTTACGACTATAATTTCTTAAAAGCACATTAAAATGGTCTCTCGGAATCGTGCGTAGGTCATAACTTTACAGCATATTAAACTATCACACTGAGACGTGAGTGTTACAATGAGCTATAATATTTGTAGAGTCAAATGAAAACACATTAATGCCGCCAGCTCATTTTAAAACTGATAAAACTATAAAATAAAAACGTATAAAGTATAAAAATATATTGTACCGGTAATAAATAAATTTCACCTCTAAATTTTATTATCTGATTTTATATTCGTAGCTGCGAGTTTTATATTTGACTTCCTTCAACCGTGTCGGGAATACGCTAACCGAATAGAGGCTAAATCTATCGCGCAGTCCAATCGTATCTAATTGATAGAAATTAGATCTTTTGTAAATCACAATAAGGTTGATGATATCTTAGTAGTTGGTAAAGTTAAGTTTGCCCGTGTAGAGGCGTCAAATCATTAGGCAGTCGACGCCGAAAACCAATAAAAAGTAGAAAACATAAAATGTTACCGTGAATGAAAACGTATTTGAGCTACGCGTCTGGAATAAGATTGATTTCGAATCAGGTTGCGTCTACGAAACTGTTTTATTTACTAAATAAGCTTTTGTGGCAAGACATGGACTAGACACCATTGCGTGTTAACTGTTTTTAACATTAGCTGGCCTCCGCGCTGCCTGAGTTATTCTCATGTTGTATCATAATAAAAAATTGAGCTCTTATTTCGTATTTATAGCTTTCTAACGGCGAATAAATGATTAAAATCTATTCATCTGTTTCGATGTTTATTCATCCGTTGTTAGCGAGCGAGTTGCCATCCTTTTTGTAAAGGGAGGGGGGATAAGGATAAGGAGCAAATAAGTACGCATCAATTAACTCATCAAACGAATCGCAAAATAATTATTTCACGACCTTATTCCGTGTGGTTAAAATACTAAGGAGACTGTTACAGCATGGTTTGTCCACTGTATAACTACAGTGGACAAACCATTGTTTCCTCTGGGTATACATGGGCGTGATCACTTCACATTAGGCGAACCCCTTCCTGTTAAAAACGCGTGTTAAAGAGAGACAAAACCATTAAGAACCTTCATTCATGAAGGAAATTGCAAAAGCTTGATTCAAAGTCCTGAATTCAGTCAGTTACTTAATGCCGTAGTCACGTGTAGTCTAGACGGATTTAACTTAAAATTCGGGCACCGACTCGCCATTTAATAAGGCGATAATAAGCGGAACAATCGCTACTCAACATATTAATATCTATATAATAATACAAACGTCTGTCCGGAACACCATACAATCGAATGGATCTATTAGTTAAACAAACCGTACCTACATTGTGATTAAGCTGGAGCGCCAGCGCAAGATATACGAACTAAATACATTTATACTTCGTCATGTGTTTCGTTGCAAGAATTTTCTAGATAAGTAATTGCACTATGCGTGTACATTGTAATTTCTACAAATATCGTGACTACAAATTCCTACAGATACTAACATTCATCCGTTACCTAGACTTTTAGGGCATGAATTATGAAAAATCCTTTTTTAGTGCTCGCCTAGGTAATAGAAAAACAGAAAACTCTGTGCAAAATTTCAAGTCTCTAGACCCAATAGTTAGTTTCTTCTTTTTATATATTACTAACGACCCGCCCCGGCTTCGCACGGATAGCTTCTCCATACCAACGTTCATCCCCTACTACTTAAGGTAATCGCGAAGTTTTCTTAAATTTTCATTTTTTTCGCGCAACTTACTTATTTTTTTCTTTCATAAGAACCTTTTCCATACAATAACAAACACCACCAGGGACCAGGGGAAATAGGGATTCATTTTTATATATACAGATATAAATCACGCCTCTATGATTTGTAAAACTGCATATATTAATGGACTCAAAACATATCTCCCACTATATCACCGGCCTTACCCGCCGGACGCGCACGTATAATACGCATTTGGCTCCACACCGCTCAAAGGGCCTTATACGTGGAGCAAGTTGGCGTTAGAGCTCATTGTAATTTATGGATGTCCACGCGCACCGCCCCGCGAATGCTAAGTCCCGCGATGAAAGGATTAACCGCCCGGCTTACTGGTCCGATAGACCACTAAGACGGCCTCTGAATTTATTCACGGCCGTATCGTTTGTGTGTCAGGTTCGTATCGGAACGTTGTGTTGTGTCTACAAGACGGATTAGGGCTGTACAAGTGTTGATCGCTGATTGTTTAAAGACTTTCGAATCGATGTATCGATTATTGCTTATGTTGATGATGATCATGATAATTCACTTTGTTATGTACATATAATCAAATTAAACTGATATCTAGTACTTGTTGAGAACCTACACAAGGCTGCCTTAGCAAGCTTTACCTACATATTAGTCAGATCACTATTACTCAAATTGTTGTTATGTTAGAACGCGCAAACAAAAGAGCAAGATTATGTGTAAAAAAGGGAAGAATTGATGTTGCGGCGTAGAGCAATAACGGAATAGCAGAGTGTCATATAATGAAAATATAGGAGATGTAAAATAACTAAGTCCACATTAATGATACCTTAAGCTACCTTATTTGCCATCAAATTCTCTAACGGTCGGATGCGATCCGTTGCAGATCTTGTTAGAATGTGACTTTATTTGGTATCCAAATTAAAACAATCTTTTTCGTTTATCAAGATCAATTAATATTTTTATCGAAACGTCCTTGTGTTCGTTATTTATATCACAGTTTCACGTAACACGTATAGCAGCACGTGTCAGAGTCGTAACTTGCGTTGCCTAGTGTAAGCATATTTGTCACCGCCTTAAAAGCACTGTAATAAGACAATTTGTGTTCAGCACATAGCGCCAGCGGGTAGAGGCCATATCTAATGAGGAGTTCATGAGTGTCACCATTGTCCGTAGTGACTTATTGGTAATGCGGCAGGAATTACTGCGTGATGAGGCGACTAAATGATCGGCTTAAGACAAAGTTTTGGCTTCGGTACCTCGCTATCTACCTAATTGGCTCACTGATTTCTTATTGAATATCAATTTAGATCTACTTTGATGCATTTGTTGTTTGTAGGAACATGGTATTGCGATGTGGCCTTGATTGATGAGTTAAGATTAATAGATCGCGAAAAGTATGGCGTAGAAGTAAGTGCAGGAAAGAAAATATTCAATATTTTTATTTATAAGGAATTTGTAGTTCGGTGGGACAAAAGCATTGAACGCGATAAAATCCATAAAACTAATTTTAATGTGTAGTATTCGGGTAAGAAAATCTATAAGAAATCATTATCTTACACTATTCAATACATCAGAACCGAAATGGCGTCAGCGAATACGTAACTTACTACATTACACATTATGTTACTTACCCATATAAACGAGTTAATTTATCAATATAATGTCTGTCTCTTCCTTGCATACTTGCTGGTAAATATTAAAAAATATCGTTGTATTAAATAGAGTTGTAAATTCCTGGAACTTCATTTACGAATAATCGATTGTACAGAAGAAACAACCGAATGAAACGTCGCCGAAAACAGAGTCAAAAGTTAAACGACCCTCGTAAATACGGTATCGATATTAATAAAAAGTTGACGGAGAAATCTAGAATAACCTCGATACGAGCAACACCATAAGTCGAGAGCTGGCCCCTTCCGAGAACACGTAGACACAATTCAACGACCAAAAAACAATTAATTCGTAATTAAGGGCCGTATTAAGAGATGGTATGGGAGCGCTGGATTGTCGCGCTCATTTTAGGCATAGGGAGGAGAATACTAAAGGACCGTGCTATCGACATTACACTTTATAATTATTTGATTTTGCATTGAATAACCGACACCAAGAGCATTGTAATACAAGTTATTTTTTCGTAGTTCTTGATTTTACAAAGCGATAAATCGTGGTTTTAATGCATTCAGATTGTAGTTACCGATAGACCTGCCGTTCGATCCTCTTTGGCACCGTCGAATCGAAATGTTAAAAGCGCTTTGAGTAGTGATTTAAAGTGAGGAACATAAGTTAAGTAAATGCCTAAGTCGAAGTTCACACTGGAGCGACCCGACCTTGGTTAGTTTTGCTTAGGCTAAGAACCTGCCTTCTGAAGACCGCTGTATCAAAACTATTGAATACAATGAGTGACGTGCCAGTCGTGGAAAGTCCATTTAGAGTAGAGGTTTCTATATATATGTAATAATGTATATATGTAAGTATGTAATAAGAATATATTATAAGGAGTCACAACAAAGTCACTATAACTCTACAAGTCGTGACCTACAAAACAACAAAACACGATACTAATCGAATCCATTCAAAAATTCACAATTCGATTGTTGTATGGCCGATAAAGTGCGACATTCGAAACGCGCTGCAATTTTGCATACGTAAACATCGTAAATCTCGTTCAATGAAATCGATAGTATCGATAGCAATATCGATATTTACGATCGATTCATTACGGCACTATGCGCCGTGCCTTATCGAGGGGACAACGCTCGAGTCACGTCCGAAACAATCACATCTTCATTAATTATATGAAGAATGTTTCTGTAGTTGTTTCACTAAACGCGAACTTATAATGAATAGTATGCGATGTATGCAAGTGTTAAGTATGGATTTTTTTAAAGTCTTTTACATATTACGCAGCTTCTATCTATTGGGTTATTTCGACCTGAATTGTCTTTGCAAATAGAAAAATAAGCTGTGGACAAAAATGGGTTTTTCATTGTACTTAGGCATGAGGTAGTTTTTGTATAGAAAAAAGAGTTAATCATTCTACCACCAGATAGTCTTATTATTGGTAGTGGGAGGAGTATAGAAGCAAATAAATATATGGTAACGTGCCTAAAGTATATTTATTTCCAGATGTTTAGAGATAAATATTATAATACAAATATAAATTGAATTATTTTAATGGTAACTAACTAAAATAACCCCTTTATTTTAGTTTAAAAAAGTCCCCCCTCACCGCTGTCACTCTGGGCACGCACGAATCCATGTTTGAACACGAGAAAATTCTGGCCACCTTATTAAGTAGTCGTAAAAGTAAAAAGTGGCCGAATGTATAGCCCGACCATGTTTGTGGAATACAATGGAGTTTTTTTTTATATGCCAATCAAAGAAAATTTAATTTTCTCCGAGTGCCTTTATGCTCCTTGTTACTTGGTCGTCTCGTTTCATTATAGGCTACTTTTTAATAATTTCATTTTAATTATACGTTTTTTTATTCCCGAGGAGGGGTGGCGGTAAAAACTGCCGACCCCACATGAGTGAGAAAAGGACACGGAGATGATGATGATGAATTATACATTTTTATAATTGATTCAATATGAGAGACTTCTATTGACTTAATTTAAAAGAAAATAAGCTCTCAGTGCGAAGTCGTCTTATCCTAGTGTGCGCTTTTCCGTTTGAAGCAACTGTGTAGCATGGACGGGACCTCTTACGCTAAGTTACTATCTGTAGATATTACTATTTATAAATGTTCTTTTTTAGAGATAGAGGTAGTACACAAAACCTATCCAAGACTTCGGCGCTCATAAAAATGGTGCTAAAGATATTGTGATGTTGCGGGTTTTATTTTATGAAACTACTACACCTATTAAAAGCATAGTTGCTATTTGATTTTAGGTATTTTAGTTGCTCTAAATCAGGAATTTCGATGTTTTCACTCCCCTTTTGCATTGATTAATATCTGATACAAGTAAAGATGTGTAACTACTATATTATATCTTCGATGCTTGTATGTATGCTCCCTATGGCCTCCAAAACGGTTGCATTGATTTCAATGAAATTTTCAGAAAATCAGATTGGCATAGCGGGTCGATCCTGTGCCACAAGACTGGTAGCGATCAGATCTACATAATAAGCGCCACCCGGGCGAAGCCGGATCGGATCACTAAAATTATATAAAACATGCAGGTTCTTGTGAATTTGTCTAAGGTCTATCTATATATGTCTATTCAATTTTTAATAAAGGTTCTAGCTAATATGTCGCTTTCTTTAAACGTTGAATTGATAAATTAAAACATCCTGTACACAATAATAGTCTTTATAAATTTTAAATACACGAAATGATTGAGTCTTAGCGATTTTAACATACCTAAACATTTATTTTTCCGCTACGCCTTCAAACGGGCCACACCTCGGTTCTCAGTAAGTGATAATGAGGGAGCGATGTGAGTCTCATAAGGCCTGTTTCGCGTCAATTTGTCGCTCCGGTTTTTGCACGGTGTTCACCGGTCAAAATTCAACGGTAATTAAGCGCCATGCCTGAGCACTTGCAATTTTATTTGTTAATGAAAACTTTACACTGGAACTTATGTGCGCTTTACTAAGATCTTGTAGCTAATGAAATAAAGATTAAATTCGCATGAAACAAACGCAAAAGATAAACGTTTTTAAGTCTGCATATACGGACTTAGTTATTTGAGTTCATTGCACGTACTCTTACGTAAATATTATAAGTATAATATTTGTGTAGTGTAATTAGTAATGAAGTCATTTGATATCTTGTTGCGTCTGTAATTATTGACTATAGTTTTATGTGCATACCTTCCACGCTGGTTACTGTTGTTATTAATTGTTGAAATTTCCGAAATTATATCCAATTCGACTCTTAGTCAATGTCAGTAGAATTAAAGATGAAAAACATTAAAGAGATTTCAATTGTATTTTCACATTGGTCTTAATAAACTACGATGAGAATAGGGGTGAAGTAATAGGCGAGGAGCTCGCAGTCAAGTATTTTATACCTATGTTTATCTATGTATGTATTGAAGGGGTAATATGATGTGAACCGTATTATTCTTAGGTGAATATATAAAGTTATTAAAAAACAACTTATCAATTAAATTTTAATTAAAGTTTGCAGTTCTAATGCGCTTTAATTGAAATAACAAACGCTTCGTCAACTTAGTTAATAAGTTTCAACTGACTCGTAAAAATGAAGACGTAATGACGACCAATTGGCCCGACGATGCCGGGACACGCAAACTTAACACGAACACATTAAACTTTTTTAATTTGCTTTGAATATAAAAAACACTAATTCAGTAATTTGAAAGCGGCTGCCGAATTAAACGCTAAAAGAATATAATTAAGGTTAATCATGTCTTTGTTACAGGTGCAAAAAACAAAGAAAATGAGACGCGCGCCGTTTGAAGCTTTGCCGAAATGTAACAACGCACGTAAATGTTTATTATGACGGAGTATACGTGAAGTAAGCTATGGAGAAGATAAAGAAAGAACTGACTTGATTAAATATCGCAGTGTTATCCAGTGTTTATAACTTCGAAGTGAGTGTGGAACTAAAGGATGTCGAATTAAGATTAGACTGTGAATGATGCCTGATCGGGAGTCGGTAGGCGGTCCGGGGACAACAGGTAGCGGAGGCTTCTTGCCACTACAGTTCCCGTCGGCTTTCGCGGCATTCCACGCCACCACGCCCCCCGGTGCGCAGGCATCGGCCATGCATCACGCGACGCATTATCATCACCATGCCCAGTGAGTATCACATCTTCTTCATCATTTTTTTAGTAATCTACTTTGTGTATTATTGTCTGCCTTAAAGAGGCATTTGCAGGTACCAGAAGCCTTAAGGCCCTTAGTCTTCATCATTCACCCTGTTTTTAATTTCAGGTCAGCACAACAGGTTTTCGTCTTCCAAAACGATTTATCAACCCTCATTTCAGTCGTCAGCTTTCATCTTTTCTTAGGATTGGTTGGTACGATCACTATCATCATATGCCTCAACATTCACCACGACTCTCCTCGTCTCTTGCCATTCTTCCCTCCTAATAACATGCCTATACCGTGCTAATATTTTGTTCCTTAATTTATCTGTCATTGGTGCTATTTTCAGGCTTTGCCTTTAATACTTGTTGCTCGTTTATACTCGTTTTATACTCATTTTCCGTTTCTTGTTTCGTTTCCATATCTGAAACATCTACTCCCTTTTCATACGTCCTTTTAACTTCCCAACATTCCGAGCTTAGTGCGTTGCTTAAGAGCTGCCTCAGAGCCTCGTGTCGGGCCGATATTTTGTTTAAATTAATCTAATCGGAAGGTCGTCTAGTTCAGAAATGTCTTCGGCGGATGCTCCTTATTCCCAAATACCTTCAGAGAAGACCTTTTCAGTAGCACGCGGGTCCTCGAATGTCCGGATATTATTTGACCACCGTCACGCATCAATATATGCAACGGCAGAAAAGTTACGGATGCCAGTCTTTATTTAGGAAAGAGGAATGGAGTAGATAGGAAAAGGTACGAAGTAACGGATGGGTGGATGACTGCCGCAACTCAATCGTTAAAATTTTTGAATAAACTTGCAATACAATATAAATCGGTTTTTCTTTGTGTATGTGCTTTTCACCTACAATTATTAGTTTTAGGTAGGGTAAGTAGGTGAGTTAATGAAAAAAAAATAGAAACTAATAACTGTAATACTCTAAAACATTTTTATAGCATTTTCAAATACTTATTACATATGACATAAGGGAATAGATAAGGCAGCCATAAAATTACTAAAATTATCGCTACCCTCTGAACACTGTTCCATTTTATAGTTGAATGCTTTTTAAATGCCAATTATGTTTTCGCAATGTTCTTTCGGTTTTAACGTCTCATTAGTGGCCGGTCTTATCATAAATAGCTCGGATTATAATCAAATAGGTTTAGTGGCCGTACGTCCAATGAATTCATCTACATATGAAATTTTATTATAAATTTGCTCGCATGGCAAGTGTCCTTTAGTATTACGATCGTTCCATGTTTTCCACTCGTCCCGAACGCCAGCTCCATTTATCGGACCGGACTATAAAATAGAGTGGTTCATTAAGCATTCGTCGAAGAACATGCCACCAGATCGTTTTATTGCATAACCTTATGCGCCGTGTTGTCATCATAATATTTCAACACTGACTTTGTAACTACACATTTTGAATTAAAAACCTACCGTTCTTTATACCGTCGATAATTAATATGATATTTACGAAGTACGTCTTCATGAATATACCATTTTATTGGCGCGATGTAATAATAGCTCGGCAGTATCTTTGCGGTCACCTATTTTTACGGAACGAGTATTTTTATTAGGAGGACTTCTTTGTTTTTATTAGATTAGCGGCAACGTCGGCCACGGTTTACGGCCGCGAATCCCATTAAATCCAGTCCAGGTGGGACGTGGTGTTACTTAAGGCTAATTTATTGCACAAATGCGCAAACTGTTAAATTAGAAGACGGTATTAATCTTTACTAACCGACTATAAAAAGAGGTACCGATCGACAACTGAATGGAGCCCTGACAAATGAAGAACAGGAAGTCATCAAAGGAATTGAGACGTTTACAATGTTAGTATGGACGTTAATAAAAGCGGGACGGTGCGTTTCAACAAACGCGTCGCTCGCCGCGCTCAAAGGGTACGTGATGTATGGAGGCGCGGCCGCCTTGCCCGGCTGAGATGATTAATGTCCGGCGTCGTGCCCCGGGCGTTCTACCACCAAGATTAGTCAATACCCAATGAAATTAAACAACTGTTAATTCTTCAAGCACTACAGTTGGAGTATTCGACGTCCTCCCGACTCACATTTCCAGTCTTTTATTGTTTTAAGTCAATAGCGCTTTGTTCTCGAGAAACACCGCAGTCGATCTTCCAGTCGCAGCGGTCACTTAAATCATTCTCGCGAAGATGGATGCGGTGTGTGCCGTAGTTAAATTTATTTCAAAGCCTTCCCAACACAATAGTTACGTCTACGACTTATTTATTGTGATTGCTGACTTCTTTATACTTACGATAAATAATGTCCTATATGGAGCGTTAGGATTTATCTGTGATTTCTGATCTCGCTCACGGTGGATGCCTTTGCATTTCGTCGCCGGATGCCGCGCGGCCGACTGTACCCATTAACGACAGCTCTCGGTGCCTCATTTAACCCGCTCCCGCGATAATTGCCACCACGTGTTTATTTCCAAGGCATCTAATTATAGCACGCACAATGGGTTGGACACGATCGGTTATTTTGGATCCGTTCGCTTCGTCAAAGTCAATTTTGTCCGGTCACAAAAGAGGTGTTGCGAGCGGCCTGTCGTTTGATTCATTAACTAAGAACCCTTTGAACTGATGTATCTGAATCGCGTGCGTCTTTACCTATTAATCCTTCTTCGTCCTTTTTGCTTTCTTTCTCTTCATTGCTTTGTACTTCTCATCGATATTCTCTTTTTACATTCGTCCCATTTAAATTCTCATTATTGTTTAATTTATATTCCTTTATCAGTTAGAATTTTATCACCGTATAGCAGTTTTATTATATAAAAAGCAGTCGTCGTTGAACAGATAAGCTTAAATAGCGTTGCATCAATAAAGTAGAAACTCTCAAGGAATCTTTCATCTAACACATGCGTCCCCACAATGGCGACTAAAGCATAATAAAGTGCCATTCTCTCGCCCGCATCCCACCAAGCTCTCATTGTGACTACGTCCTGTCTTCACAAATCATCGAGACACGAAAAAACACTATTATTATTGATGTAAAGACAAAAGCATTATGGCAACGTGATTGGTCGTCGTGTGTGGTTGTTCATTGTTGGAGCGCGCCGTAACACGAAGTGTCGGCAGCAATTAGCCGCAATATCTTTATCGTGTTTAAAATCTAAATCTTTATTATTTAGGTGTACGTTTCTTTTATCGATGACATCTAATACTCTGTTTCGTTGTACGCTCGCTTCGTTACTATTTAACTTTGTGTCTTTATATTAAATAAGATATTCGATACCGGTTTTATTTGAATTGTAAACTACGATTGTAAGTTTAGATTGGAATTCGTAAGGGGAACGGAGGACAAATTATTACAGCGTAATCATTTTCATTAGACTTTATAAGACTTTAAATACGCATATGTATTTCTCTAATATTTTTCGGATTCTAAACTCAAACGTTCGTATTGAAAGTGGGAGATATCTTCATTCGATTTGCGAGAGGCCTAAAAATTGACTAATGCGTTTTATATACTTAGAGGGTGTTAGCTAGACAAACTATGAAGGAGAACTATTTAAATTGTAGGTACAAGTGTGTCTCGAATTTTCTTTTATCATTAAAGTGTGCAACACCTTTTCTCGCTATAAATTATGGATAGATTTTTTTTTGTTAAACGTAACAATGATTTAAACTATGATTAATTTTAATTTTAGTCACGTCTTTCAAATAATATGGCTCATTAGTGACCATTATTGTTAATAGGTTAACCTTTAACCGCAACTTCGTCTTATTCACAATGAGTAGTCAATTTACTACGGTAATCGGATGCATTAGAGATTTCACCATCTGGATTTGTTAATATACATATGGATTAGTAACTGGGAATTTGTCGGCACGAGTCCGGTTGGAAGGATATTGTGTGCACGGAGGTGTGTCAAATTTGGCATATTTTAAGTTTCTAATAAGATGTAAGATGTTTAAATAGTGGCCATAATAGTTAATAAATACGGGTTAATTGTAAACACTTGTTTACGTTTTCTTTGGTAGTAACCTTTGCGTTTTAGAGTTTCAATTAAAATGTTTAAAAAGCTGCATTAATTTGTCTTATCAAAAGCTTTTTGGTAAAGGTATCTTTGGAGTTACGAGTAATAATGTTAAGTTTGACACTCTCCCTTTGGTTTTGACATTTTACGGCTGTCCCTTAAGTGTTCAATTGTTCTCGGAAATGTAAAAAGTGTCCGAAGTTGGCAAGTTCCTCTTTGACTGATTTATTGTTTTGCTTCAGTGTGAGTCCATATATTGGGCTCAGGGACGGTTATTCTTAACGCTAAAAGGAACTACAGCTCATTTTACACTAACGTAATTGTTCTATAAAAAAAATTCGGTATGATTTTATTTTTTGATTTTATTGATTGCCTTACTTTACTTAAACAAGGAAGACCAATGTGGTAGTGATTTCAATATTAGTAAACTGCAGTATATAATATATTTTGTATGAACTTTTACGATGTTTTACAATCAAATTACTACTATACAGAATAGCAGACATTTTGAAATCGGTACATTCTTCAAAAAAAGTTACAGGTATACATTATAACGATTTGAGCTTGTAGAAAACCGCTAACATGTTATTTTAAACGAACTTGTGGTTTCCATTATTTAAAGTCGATATTTTTGATGTTGCCCATTGACCCTTAAAGTTTAATAAGGGTACAAACAAATTGGCTGAACGCCAAAGTCAGCCTTGGTTAAGAAAATCACCGACAATCACCTCACTACATCTTATAAAACAAAGGCCCTTCACCGCGTCTCTCTACAGGCGATTAACCCAATGCTATAATGAATACAATACGGCTTTTCATAAACTTTTCACCGAAAGAGTTTCATGGGGAAGATTTTATATATCTAAACCTTTCTTT
>JWHW01039811.1:271583-294093 GCA_000931545.1 Papilio glaucus
TACAAATAAAGTGACTGAACGCCAAAGTCAGCCTTGGTCAAGTAAATCACCGACAATCACCTCACTACATCTTATAAAACAAAGGCCCTTCACCGCGTCTCTCTACAGGCGATTAATTCAATGCTATAATTAATACAATACTAATCGGCTTTTCATACAGTTTTCACCAAAAGAGTTTCATGGCGTTCATCATAAACGTAGGCGACGACGCTCTGCTAAGCTGGGTCGCTATTTTCAGAAAAATCCGTAGAATGTAATCTAATTAAACTCTTTTAAGTAAGCTTTCCTATTATTCATATCCCTGGTTTATAAGTTTCCTGTTGTGACAATGGCGGCGCTGTTGGACAGGATGCAGGGAATGACCAATTTACGACCGGAACCCGGTCATGGGTGCAATTGACCGATCGGATTTTTTTTTATTAGTGAACGGATCTGAGATTTGATTGGGCGATGAAGGGACACGCCACAGATAATTGTTACTTTGAACGACTTGACACGTAATATTCTACAGTTGAGGGGTAGGCAGAAATTAAAACAAAATCAAATCAACGTTACTATTTTAAAAATCCGGAGTTCATGTGTTTAACATCGCGAGATAATTTTACGTATCTCATCGGCAGCTATTATGATTACCTATAGATATATGTGAATATATAGTGAACAGTACTTATATACCCCTGTATTTTGTCGTCTCAGTATTCAATGATACTTCTTATAACATCGTAACGAGCAACACATAGGTAAAACGAAAGAAATATCTATTGAAGCCCAGCAACGTATCTGCTCCCTTGGTCCCTTAACATGAGGTGATCGCCTTTAGCTCTTCCTTATAAAATACAAAAAGACTTACATAAAATGAAACGAATAATGGTTATGAATTCGTTTATGTTGGACATACTTATATTTAGCTGCGCGAAGTGGGGGGGCCGTCGTACGGTGATGAGATGAATGTAATTAACCCAAATACAAATACACGACCACTTGTTGAATTGTACGTATTAATAGAAACATCGATGACAGTTACGTAACTAAGCACATGTGGATATAGATGCTGTTGTAGCGTAGGCAGAAATAAAGGATTTTAGTTTTGCCAAACTAACCACCCATACTTATCGAATTTATTATGTAGTCACATTAATTCAATTCATCAAATTAACTTCGAACAATAACAGCTTATTCCCGCCCAGTTTCGCTCCAGTGCGTTCTACTCGCAAAACGATATTGACGCCCGGTTTCCTCGGCCTCTTTGTTAAGTTAAATGTCATCAAATCGATTTCAGTTTTTAAAAGATAAAGAAAAATTGATAATGCTTGTAGCAACTCAAATGACATTTGATCGGACATGCGATAGCTATTCCGTTGATAACCCTTTCGGAAACCAAGTCTTACTATGTTACTTACTGTTGCGACGCAGATTTATTTATTTATACTGCTTATATACAAATTTTGTTTGAAGAGAAATAGAGCACTTGACATCACTTCTATTTTCTCATAATATATTTGTCTTTTTGGAATGTGGTTGCCAGCTAGAACTTTATTTATGACCGTTGACAAAGTACACATGTATACATTTTATTTTTCATTAATATGTTTAAAGTTAAATAACAGATCAAAATTAAAACATCAAACTCATCGATATTATATTTTTTTCGCTTATTTAATTATTGTTCTGATTTTTTTTTCACACCTCCGGATACATTGTTCAAATTTCAATACAATGAAAAAAATTATCAAATTTTTCCCATTACACAAACATAATCAGTAAAGCAATGTATTAACTCATCCTTTAAGAAACTTTAATCAATTCATCCGTAAATAACTTCGCAAAAAACAACCTATATAAAATTATAATACTCGTATAATCTGGACTCTGAATAAAACCTCTTTAGTAAAAAAAGGGCCAAGTCATGCGATGTCGCGTGCGTGCACAGTAGCGAAAGGTTTCGAATGCGCCCGCGCAGCGTCGGCCCCTCATTAAAGTAGGGAGCGTGTAAAGCCTTAAGATCGATTTAATGGACGCGAACGATATGGAATAAAAGGGAAATAAAACGGTTATGGACTTCGATGTTCAACAAACAAATGTTTAAAGCTTATACGCTAATATGAAAATTAAATATGATTCAGAGGCAGTCTCTCACATAAGTTTTACTCTTAAAATATGCTAATGAAAAAATTGTATTAAAATCATTCTTAACAAAAGAGAGAGAGAGAAAAACCTTGTAGGCCGATTCTGCTCAATCAAGACAAGACACAGGACCGTTCAGCCTCCCCGTCCTCTCGAATACATGTTTAACAGTGGTAGACCTCGCAACAACAACATCTGTTGCACAAATTGGCCAGCTCGACCGGTAAAATACCATGACCTCACAGAATACAGACGTGAAGTACAAGTTCTCTGCATTTCGTCTGATGAGTGAGGTGCCGGAGGCCTAATTTCAGTCCTCGTCCCCTTCCCACCCTTTCTACATAAGGATAGGATGGGAACGAGAAGAGGTTTGGGCGGGGAGGAGGTTAACAGAGAAAAGGAAATATCTTTATTCCTGTCTATGCCCTTAAAGGGGAGCAACGCAACTGCAACACATTTGCTTTTTGCGAATGTCTATGGGTAGGTCTTACTTCACATGAGGTGATCCGCTTGCTCATTTGCCAGCTTCAAAACTCTCGTAGAACTTAGAAATCAGTATCGTCCTGCAGTTTTATCCGTGTATAAGGGAAATGGATATGAAGGGGACGGGACGAGGGATGGGTGTGCGGGCCTTCATCAGGCGAATCACAACAATGTTTCTATGATGTGATACGAATGTTAAATGATAGCTCTACTACTGTTAGTACTTATCTTAAAAGCACTGTTTTAAACCATTGAAAATTAAATCTTCACCAGCAAATAAACATGTAATAAATAAATATTACAATAAATAATACATTGAGAACAAAACGGATCGCTTTAGCAAATGGAATCAATTCTCCCTTGCGTTTAACGGAACGCGCGAATATGGTTCCCCAACACGCTACCCAATAATACTTAATTTTGAAGGCGCGTTTAGTTCCGCGTAGGTTTTTTTGGTGTTTCGCTTAAGGCTGTTTAAATACGTCATGGCGTTGGATGAGGACAATCGTGCGGAAATCGAAGCCGGGACTTATTGCCGCGGATCGATAAACATCGTTATGGAAAACGATTATTAAACCCTTGGGAAAATCAGATTTGTTTAAGGAGGTTTTATGACTGATTTGCTTTTAATTATTAGGTCATGTTGAACACAATGCCTTTTTTATTTTAAAGACTTTGATTAAATTATCGATTTTAATTCATGGTTTTCTATTCGACAAAATTATTAAATTTTAAAAGTTTGTGGTAAACGACATAAAAGTTTGCCTAACTAGGTATAGTTTACAAGTATTACAGTATCCTTCGTCAAAACATTCATGCATTAAGATATGCCACATGCATATTACACTACATTATATTTAACATAGGCGACAAATTCTAAATCTGAAAACATAAGCCCAAAGCCCCGTAACACAATACACTATCAAAGCGCGCTGCTTCGGAAACCCGGCACCTGTTGACTTGTTTACACAGACAACAACTTCAGCACGCTTGTTCTATTGTGCAAGTCACAGGCGGAAGCGAGTGAGATAGAATTAATAGAATAAAAAAAAACATTCCATTTACCTTTCCTAAAATATTGTTTTCATACTATGTTAAACAAAAATACATATTTTAAGGTGCTCCCTCACCAGAAGCATTCGCCTGTGGTGTAACTTTGAGATTAGATTTTCAGCATTATTACAGATTGTATCATTATGGGTTGCACACTGTAATGTTCGGTTCTCCTCCCTCACTAATGTAATGCTCGAATCTGTAACGTTACATTACAAACAAATGCTCCCGGTGAGGGAGCACCTTAAGATTTTTTTTTGTAAAATATACATATATTATAAATTTATGAAATAACAAATTATTTAAATTGAAGTAAAGTTTGTGTATATTATCTACATGAATTACATTTAATGAAAAACTTGGTTGATACCCAACCGCACTCGTTATCTTCAATAGATACACAGGTAACAATCGCTAAGGTTCTTTAACTTGGACCAGTGCGCGTTGGGCTAAGTAAACAGAAGCGCGTCAAGGGTTAAATTTGTACGTGATTTCGTTGACGAAACGCCATCGGTGACGAAGGGTTGACATGAGTCGTGAGCATTTTTTTTGTAAATGGAAGTAGTTCTTTATTTAATTAAGTTTATATATGCAATACCTCGAACTGGCTTTGGGTGTAGCACGAAAACTGCAACTACTAATAATCTTAAAAAATAAATATGAGCGTAGAATTTGATAATATCATCTTTCTTTCTCTGTTCAGGAATTATTTAAATTTTTTTTAACTTAGAATTGACTGAGCGAGCGGTACCTGACTACCACTATCCATCAATTTCCGTAAACATCACAACATTTTGTAAGAATAGGAGCGATTAAATAGAACAAGAAATGGCGAAGAGATGAAAACGGAATGGGGCGTACGGTACCTCACTCATTACGACGATACACGGTATAAATTTATGTTTTTTACTAGCGACCCACCCCAATTCGCACGGGTAGCAATTTATCTTTAGCCAGGAAAACCCGCGTGACATGTGACAACAGGCTAGATGACAAAATATATTGAAATGATGTATCATAAAACTATCTTACACCATCTGTTCGAAACTAATGGAACTTTTAAATAATTTAAAACGTTTAATTAAATTTAACGAATATATATGAATAATCAAGATAAAAGTTTCGGAGTTTATCCCGGACAAACATCGTGACATGAGAACAATCAAAGTGTCCTCTCCATGGCATCAACCGTAATGTTTAAGCTCTTTGCTCAACACTTAATTTCTATAGATTAAAAAAATATAAATGACATTCTATAGATTAAAAAAATATATATGAACAAAACTCACCTGTTATTCTTTAGTTATTTTTATTATTTTCATTACACTATCTCTTACGAACTTTCGAAAAGCTCCATGTGATTATTTTAAATCACTTTAAGAAAGTCAACAACGAAATAATTAATAAACACATTAAGGTTCGACGACAATGACACAAATGTGTCCGAAATTACACAGGAAGCTTTTGCATGCGAGTGAAGTTGGAGCAATAAAAAAGCTTCGCGCCGCGCTTCGAAAGGCATGTCTTTATTTTTGTAGTCGTCGGTTACAGTTATATTTTGTGTGAAATTTAATGAAATCGTTTGCGGGCAACGCGACGGGCGCAATTTATAGGCGACGGCGTCGACAGTTGGTGAACATTGATGAACAAATGAATCGCTTTAGATGTAATGTATCGGACATGCGGACACGGCAGAATGCGAGCTAGTTAGCTTAAAAGCATTATTGCGGAGGATTAATGAGCGGTTTTAAGATTTATGTGCTCCTTTGCGTTGGTTGTATTGTGAGATCTCGTCGGGCTTGAAATGAATCAATTCTATGGACATGATTGGTTGTATGTTGTTGTTGTACACGTTTTCTGAGCCTGCCACATATCTAAAATTAGCATAAGTCTCTTTTAATGAACAGAACAGAAAAAGGATATTTCCTTTTCCTATCAATTCAGTACCCTGTAAAACCTTCTTCTGCTTCTCATATTTTCCTTATTAAAAAAAGATGGAAAGGGGAAGAAGCCTGGAATTGAGCCTCCGGCATCTCATTCATCAAACGTAACGCAGAATACTTCCACTTTACGTCTGTCTCACAGAAGTAAGGTCGTGGTATTTCACCGGTCGAGCCGGCCCATTCGTGCAACAGATGTTGTGGACTCGACTACTGCTTTATTTGTTTTATTGATTTTCTTTTATACAGATTGTTTGACATAGTTACTGACTTGACAAAAACTGGCTATTTTTTAACATTCTAAGTGATAGCATAGGGATTGACTTACATACTACAGTGGGGTCGAATTCACAAGTACAAATGTATAATAATTATTTTGACAATCATTTTTTTATTGATCGAAATATACTATATCATTAATAAAGTCTTGAAAATACTGGTGTTTTGTCTAACCGAGTACATTTAATTGGTGATTATTCTTAACGTAAACTTCCTTGCACCGCAAGACAATTCGATTATTTTTTTTCAACCGACCTTAATATTTCGCAAATTACACCGGATTTCAATACCAAATTCGCGGGAATTCGCCTTAACAATTTCATTACGATATCAAGTTTTGTGTACGACCATAAACGATGCACAGCTTAATAAAAATTCAGTAAATAAAAGATAAAGTGAAAAAAAGTGGACAGCGTGGGTTGAAATCGTAATTTTGTTATTAATGTTTGAAATTTGAAAGTATTTTTGCACTTTACCTCAGCACTCTTAAATTTCACTATTTACGTCATATGTTTCTGTCTGTATATAACATTTAAGCAGTGGCAGAGCCTGCAACAACATCTGTTGCATGAATTGGCGGGCCGTCCAGTGACATACCACGACCACAAAAAAACAGGCGTTAAGTAAAAGTATACTTCTGCGTTTCGCCTGATGAGTGAGTTGCCAAAGTCCTAATTTCAGTCCTCTTCCCTTTCCTCTCCTTTCCTAATAAAGATAGGGTGGGAGCGGTCACTAAATGTCACGTACCCGCTTGCTTGTTTGCCAGGTTCTACCATAAAAATATTTAAAACACTTCTAAGTACAAGTTAAACAAGTATACATAACTTATTTATAAGTAAACAAAAGCACATAGAAAAATATCTCAACCTTCTTAACGAAGAACTTGTGTAGAAAGTATTAGGTTTATGTTCCTTTTCTTCCTCGAAATAGTCATAAGATCAATATTTGTACCCAGATAGATTAATTTAGTGATCCATTAATTTATCGTACGGTGCATCATGTACCGAGCTGCATTACCAGTATTAATGACTATTATCTATGAACAGAAAGTGCCTGTGATTTAGGCACTACCCTCCATTTATTACCATTAAAGGTCAAAACCCCCAACAAGGGCTGTCTCAAGGTCATTAAACCCGCCGTCTCAATAAAAAGTAACCCTATCGCTGCAACTGGGCCTTTTACGGCTCATTTCTCGTTTTATAACGCCTTTTATACATATAAATGTAGGAGTGTGTTTGTTAGCCGTCCGTCCGTGCGCCTAAATCATGACTTGTGGAGTTTTACGGACGCGTAGCGGTGCCGAAAACGTCCCGTTTGTTTATCCTGCAGCTAATTAGATAGCAGGCGTTTTATTATTAAGTAAACACGGACTTTTTATTAATACATCCGTATTCAGACGTTCTGTACGGTTAGACATATCGATCGTTAGCACGACAGAAGGTAAGAAGGTTTATTCATTCCGTGTACGATGTACTTATAGTATATGGATTGCCTTTAAACTATTCGCCTTGTGGCGTATGAGATTGGGGTATTGTTGCAGTCATTTAACGTCAAAAAATATTAACCAATAAGTAATATTGTGTTCGTTTGTCATACTTACATTCTTTATTGTTATAACTGAAGAATAAATTTTATTTTTGACCAATTCACAGAACAAACAAGATCCTATCGTAGCCTATTACTAGTCTATCCCGTCAAATACACCGTGATGTCATGCACCTCAGTTCACTTCCACTTGAGAGCTTTCGACAAGTATCCTCAATGTTTGATGGCCAGCATTCATATGTGTACGAACGATTTTCAGTTCTCCCTCAAACGATTTATGAACTATAATCCAATGCGACAGTCGCGCGAACTTCATAACGCTAGCCAATAACTCATCATTCCGCGGTGACGTCAGGCCTAGAAAGTGAGACAGGCTACTTTAAATCTAAAATTACAGTCCGCGCACAACGTATTCGTTATGAGAGAGGTCAGATCGAGCGTTGACAGGACTTCATGTTGCATAGGTTACTGATAAATCTATACACATTGATATCTAAATATTTTTCTCTCACAGCTTTGTCAAACTAGGGTAGATAGAGGGACATGTCGATTTGACGGCATAAAGAATACTCTTTGGTATATATGTCACCGACCGATTCTAAAGGCAGGCACTTTCTGCTGTTCTGTTGTTGTTCATTCATTCACTTAAGGACGATTTTCTATACTTTCTACTCCTGAACTGAAATACCGGAAATGTTATTTAAATCTACAATGATTTGGAAAAACTGATCATAGTAATAATAATAATAATAATATGATAAACACAAACACACGCACTGCCGAATACATTCACGTAAAACGTATTTTCATCTCAGTTTGTTCAGAGAGAAAGCGAGTCATAACAACATGTTCTGTATGAATGTTTTCGGCTGTGAGAACACGGTGTAACAAGTACAACTGAACATATTATAAAATTGAGATATAAAAGCATTGTAGCTACAAATACATATAGTTCCTAAAGATTACTCATAATGTAAACAGTTATAATATACCATGATATGATTCATTATCACACAAATTCGTCATCCGTACATCTCTCGGATAGCAGGTTTTTAAATGAAATAGATCTCTTTTCTAATTCTTTCTAAAAGTTAAAACTACGAAATATAAACGATGTATTAAATGACCTGTGATATAATGTTTTTCTTCTAGTATGTTCCCCACTTTGTCTGTTTGTGTTACCGGCGTATTTCCAGCGAGCTATCATAAACAGGTCACCGCGCGATACCCTCCGGTATTCATAGTGATTATTAAATAATTATTAATTACATTTACAATATTTCCAGTGTTCTGTTTGTGTATCAGTAATGTTAATTATGATCGTAATAGTTTACAAATATCACTTCTATTATTGTACAAGATATAACTTCTTGATAACAACACAATGTTTGTTGTTCACACCGGAATGGTCTTAGCCAGGCGTGGTGCAACGGTCATTCGTCTACAATGCTCTCCTAAAGCACAGAACAAAGTTGCCTTGGACGACTAATTTTACAAAATAATGCTTGTGTTATCGATTATTACATTAAAATACTGTATATTCATCTTGCAGTGCCCTCTACTAGCGAAATTCGGCCATTATTTGGAACTACTCTAACTCCAAAGTTCACTTAACATCAGGTGGTGTTGTGTATTAATGTAGTAAAGCATTAGATTATTATATAAAAGAGAACAAATTGAATTGAGTATTATTGTAGTACCACCATTTTATTTTTGTACGTCAATTAATAGAAATTGATATTTTAACATTATTTTTAGCAAAACAACATTTAGCTACAGTAAATCCTTCACGACCTGTACTTAACACTACAACACTGTGAATGCATGGCATTGCCGACCTTGCGGTTTTCGCGTAACGTACTGCCTCGCACAACCCTGTGGAATGATCTGTCCCTCAAACCTAAGTATAACTTAGGATGCTTCAAGAAGAGACCGTGCGTACATCTTTCTAGGCCGGCAACGCATTAGCGGTTCCTCTGGTGCTGCGAATGTTTATGGCCGTCAGTGATCAGTTAACTTTAGGTGACCTGCTGCTTGCCGTTGTATCTATCCTAAATAAAAAATACTACAATTATTCTTTGATTAAAGCTTTTCGAACTGCAATTACATTTGAAATTACATAGGTTTAATCGAGCCTTTAATAAAACATAACGTATTTGCTACGTAACCTATCTATACACGTAAATAATTGATTGCGATACTATAATTTTATCTACTTTCGGTAGGGCAATGACATCATAATTAGCGGCTGTGTCAGCTCATAATTAATACGGCGCGAAGATTTATAATCTCGAGGGCTGGATAAAGATCTTATCGCGACCTTTAAATCCTAAGCGAGACCTAAAGTCGGTAACTCACGTGCGCAAGTCCGATGACCCCCGGCGGAAGTGTACACCGCCGCGGGACCGGCGCGAGGCAATAATATAATGCCAGATGATTTATTTGTAAACAGTCGCCGGCGCGGTGCACGTCAACGCGCTAGAGCGATATTATGGCGGTACAGGCGGACGACAAATTGGACACCTTGTTGTTTCACAGACTTTGTTTTACTTTCATTTACTAAATTCAGAAGTCAAGAAAGGTTACCATTTAAAAAAAGACTAACGCCTTTTTAACTAAATTAATATTAACAGAGTTGGCAATCGCTACAGCTTCTTAAGTTACAAACGTAACAAATAATCTCATCTACATTATATATGCATCGGGAACTGACCAGACCCAATAATAATAATATCCTGGACATTATTCACACCATCTGATTCCAAACTAAGCAGACCTTGTACAATGTTAACTGATAAACTACTTGTACTACTTTTCTTTTGTAAATAATAACTGTTTGAGATAGAGTTGAATCAATAATCTGTGACGTAACACACAAGTAACTTCACTGAATGGCGTTATTATGCTTATAACAATGTGCTACGCTGGAGTAAAGACTTCTAAGCCTAAAAAAGTTTAAGTAACATTTATTTATGCGATTTGTGGGCACGGTAGTACCCCCGCTAAGTCGAGCCAATGAAACGGGGCGCTACCTTCTTTTTCTTGAAGATTTTCGTCGTATTTTTGAACCATCATAACTTCGGTCTGGTAAGTATATTTCAAGTTATAAAATACAATAGTAGTAGTTATAGTTAATAAGTAAACTAAAATTAACTTATAGTAATATAATTTAAAGATGTTTGATATTACATAATCCTTTCCGCCGCCTGTACTTTTGGTTTGTTTACAGCAGCGCCTTTTGTTTATTTTCGCTTCATTTGGATTAAAAAGCTCCCAAACTCTATTCCCGGCATTTATCGACGCTTTTATTTAGGCATTGTTCCGTTTTTTTTAGTTACATATGCATGTCATAAAATTTTAAAGTATTAGAACAAAGTATGAACGAGGGAAGTTGTCTACGTTGAAGTTTGTTTCATAAGGTCGTTAAGTTACTATTAATGATATTCTATTTCAGAACAGACCGGCTATATAGCTCACAACATATATCTGATAATAACACAGAAATTAGAGATACATATATGTACCTATAATGGTTGAGTACCCTTAAAGTTCAGAGGTAAACATTTTTTAAGTAATTTAAAATGAATCGGCAATACGAAATATTTTTAATATTATACATCGTGAAGGAATGTGATACTATTTAAATAGAACAGAAATACTCTTTTCTCTTTTCAAAATCGGTCCAGCCGTTTAGGTTACAATGGTAAGGACAAACATACATATATACGAAATATTCCCCATATCTGACGGCAAAATCAATTCGGCCAATTTGAAAAAAAAAGCATAAATCTCTCTATTTAAATCTATAAAAAACTATTACCTTTTTTCCTGAAATTAAGTGTAAATTTTTGATTCCTGAAATTAAGTGGCAATGAGCAGGACACAATGCTTGTAAAACGGATATTTGATGGTTTCCCAAGGTTCTAGAATGGCGGTCATATTCAGGCCCAGTATGGGTTTGTCGTCCATAAGATGGACCGACGATATGGTCAAGCTAACGAGAGGCTTGACCAGGGCGGTATTGGACCAATCTCTGTGGACATCCTTGGGTCAACAACCGAACTACTACTATTAGGCTGTAGTGATTATCTTTTTATATTAAGCTTAATGTTTCGGTAGTAAAATTTATATTTCACCGCACACAGTAGTAAAGTCACTCGCATCACTAGTTAAAGTAATCATCATATAAGATGTAAATGTCACCGAATGATTATGAATTTCGTCAGTTTATAATCTCACTAGGTATATTATAAACTGACAGCAAATTGTGAATTGAACAATCATTGCCAATTTGGCGTGAATGTCGTAAGAAAGGAAACGTGAGAAACCTACCTTTTTCCTTTGATAAACTTCTTTTTATATAACTTTCATGTCCAACCTATCGAGGCGAACCTTTAAATTATCGTCCATGTTAAGCCTTACTTTGACGTAATAACGCCATCAAAATTCACGATTTGACGAATTCACATCGAGAGCTTATCAAGCTGTCAAGAAGTGACACATGAAATTGTGAGTGATTCGTTGATTTCACAATTTGCTGACAGTTTATAATATGCCTAGTCCGAATATAAACTGTCAAAGTTTACAATTGGTCGGTGACATAATCATAAAATAAAACGAGCCTTCCTAACTTCTCGTGTCATAAACAATGACCAAGTATAATAAATCAGCACGGACGCATATTGTGAATGATTTCGACACGCCCTCTAGCGACGTTGTAAATCCATCATTTTTACTATCACCCGCGGAGGCCGGATCATATTTTTATGGATTTCTTTAATTTGTTTACGTCGTAAACTTTTGATTGGACCATGAGAAACGTGACGGTTTTATATCGACACCTTTTTAATACAATAATAAAGTTTTAAGCAATATTATTACTTAAGAGATAAATTATGGATTTACCGAAAGCCTGTTTACTAATATGCCTCATAAGATCGTTACTGATGCTAAAAATCTTTTTAAAGTTTAAAAAGGCAACTGAGCCGAGAATCGCATGGTGTTAAGATCAATGACCAACGATCTTGAAAATCCACAAGGTCCGAGTTATTGCGGATGCACTGCCGACCTTAAAGGAACTCTCTTCTTGAAAGGTCCTAAATCCGAATAGACCTAATACTTTATGATGAACCAACGGACAAATTAATTTTAAAGTAACTAGAAACGAAAATTACCATTTAAAGTTCGGAATACATTTAAAATATCATCATGATTGAATTTATAAAGCGTTCAGATCCTCGTTCATACCCGTGGGTGTTTCACTCAACTCTGCTCTGAGCCGTGCGGCATTGTGCCCGTATGCCGTAGGCGACGGACCTGTAACTTGTCAGCTGTCATTGATTTGCATAATGCTACGTCTTATTCCATCCCACTCCCTTGGAGGAAACTATCTATGCTGCTATATCTTTCTCGAATATATTATTCAATTAGAGTGTTTGTTTTACTAAGTTACGTGTATTGTATAACCGTAGCATCGTTAATCATTATCATTATGAATCATATAAAATAAAACACGGCGATAAGTAATATGTCAATCAAATATAACCGTCAGGTGTATAGTATAACCGATTATAGCGACATAAAAATAGAAAATCTGAGACTTTTTGCTACAACGAAAGTGACCAAGAGTGGTAAAGAGAAGTCACAATTTATTTTTATTTTATATTATAAATATAAGTATATACATACCAACGTATAATTTGACTATAGGTACTTTTAATATCACTCATTAGTAATTTGAAAAAATGAAGGAAGGAATGGAAAAGTTAATTTTTTATACTTAACTTAATTTCCTTACATTTCTGTAATTACTATTCTTCTCTCGTTCAGTATACATACATATATTTAATATGTTTGTCTGTCGGTTCTTAGTCATAATACTGCTCTATATTTCCTCAATAAGAGTCGAATCCTTTATCAATGTAGTTCTCACGCTTAAATAGTTGCAAGTTAGCGTAAGAGGTTATTAATAGTTGCTTCAGTCAATTTATTGCGCAATCAAACGCCTCGTGTAGGCAGTTTAATACGTGTACTGCAGTGTGCCCAATAGATAGGAAATAGCAAGGGGGCTTTTCGATTTGTAAACGTGGAACTAATAAAGCGGATTTTGTAGCAAGTGCTTGATTAATATTTCGGCCTCCGAAGCGACCTACGAGCTCGGCGGCCTCTCAATCTGCTTATAATAATATTAATAAAGTAAATTAATAAACGAACGAGTCGAGCCGAGGCTCTCGAGGGAGCTCTCGAGTTAAGTTACTCTACTTAAAGAGGTTTAGGCTAGGCTCTTTCTACACTCTGCCACCTCAAGCCCGGTGTAGCTGTAGAATTATCCTTTTTGTGACAAATCATTCACAATTTTTTTTCATTAATTACAGTTATTTACAAAGCAACCTACATAAGTTCGAAATTAATTTTGGACTTTGGTAATTATTAAGCAACGCGTGTAGCGACGATCTTTAACCCGAAACTGCTATCTAAATTGCTTGTAAGCATTTGGGTCACTCGATAATATGCTTCTGAAATATTCAAACGAGAGTTGAAGTCATCGTTTGTGCGTCGACGACTTAAGATACGGATGGCACTTTCGATATTTTTGGTGAAAATTTTCAAACGTTCCCAAAGCAAAGGTATACTTGTGCGCTATCTATATACTTAGTTATATAAAACAATATTATTTGGGATTTTTCTCCGCCTTTTATTTATGTTGAGTTGTACTTATATCTATGGCATTAAAAGGTATTACGCTGGAATAATTGAAACACAATAATCTTTGCACATTTTATACCGGTAACCGGTGTATTTTTAATGGTCTAAGTCTGGTAGTAAGTAACTCGCCTGATAAAAAGCTACCATCGCCGCTCATTGCCAGATGAAAGGCGACGGGAGGGGCTTGGAAATGCTAAAGTAAATGTCCCCTGTTCTTCCTCCACCGCAGTCGCTTGCTCCTGGTTTAAGACACCCCCAGGTGTGATTCATGATATATAGCCTGGTGGCAGACGTAACAGTACACAGGTAACAGACAGATGGACGGACAGCGGATTATTAGTAATTGGGTCTCGTTTTCCCCTTTGGTTGGGTGCGGAACCCTAATAACAAAGTGCGTATGATTGTTGTCAAGGGGTAGTTAGTTCTATAAATAACAATTTAAAAAATGACGTATTTTTTAAAATCGGTTTATCAATTTTTGACTTAATCCCAAAACAAACAATTAAATCTTTTCTCTTTGTTATATAAGTTTAAATATGTTATGCTGTTAATTTTACAAATTAAAAGACACGTAATAAAATTTATTGAGAATAATCTTAACACAAACAAGAAAAAGCCATAAAGCTTTAAAAGGTTTCACAATAGTGTTGTAAGAAGTCTGCACAGTACAGATAGCTTCTAATACAACTCCGGTCGACGGTTGGCGGCGCGTACTTTGTACAGATATGGGCATGTCACATTTGCCGAGATGTGTGGATGTGTGAACTATCTCACAGATTGAATTCTTTGCAAATTGCGTTCTTGTGGTCTTGAATTACTAGCAAAGTTGTTTCATTTTTCATCTTTTTTAGATATATGTTAATTAGTTAAATTTACCCAACAAATTGCTCTTCGCTTTTTACGTTTACAGCTTTAAATATATCCAATGTGTGAGAGTGCCATCAGATATTTGATTTAGCTAGCGACATTTTTTTATTCGGAGCTGTAATATTTTCAATATTAATTCCATATAATTTTTTTATCGTTAAAAAAGTAAAAGTCAGTTTCGAAAACCCACAACAGTTAGGATGCCAGAATGTAAAGTCGCCCACTAAACGCAGGCAAAAAACATTTTTTAAAAACAAAAAAGTATCAACATTATAGTCATAATCTACAAACAAGAATACTACAATCGATACTTCTGTTTCAACTCGTCACAATGATCTTGTTTTCATTTTCTTATTTACAACATTCTAGAACTCACTAGACATGTGAACACGTCTAAAAAACTATAAACATCAGTAAGAGACAAAGCAACGCCGCAGTCTATTAAAGGCGGACAAGTCATAACAGCCTATAACAGGCCCGAACAAGAGGTCGTTCCGTTCGAGCGGACTGTAAACAGCCAGTTTTCCTTTTGCATTATTCAGGAGTGGGATTGACATGTCACAGCCGAGGATTCCGCGCGTGATAGAGGGCCTGATTTATTTCCTTCGTTATTTGTTTACTTGCCTAGTTCTAGTACTGTGCCTATACAATAGGAAATTCTCTTATGGACGGCTTGTAAGCGTTAAAGCATTTTATGATACTAAATTAAACTTTTCCATGCACGTCCCTTAGACGAAGTTATCCTTCCTATCACCTCTTGATCCTATTTGAGATTTTTCCTATTTTATCTGCTCTCTTTTTCTTTTTGACACAGAGTCCGGCAATGCCTATATATAACTCTTGACACTTAAATTAAGTGAGCTGCTTGTTCGTTTGTTTTCTTCGTCTATAAACAAGTCATAATTAATTAAAATATCATCATTTGTCACATCATGTTACCTATTACACTCCGGAAAAGAATACGATATCAAAACCGAACGACACCTCTACACCAAAATCTTCTTAGTCAGTCGGGTAATAATAATAACCAATCTGATATTTTTGCACAGCGTATATTTCTTGGTATACACGTATTCGTGAATAAAATAAGTAAGGAATACAATATGTATAAAATGCGGGCTGTATAAAGTATTACCCAGTTTCCTAAGGATCTTTGTGACACATTTATATTTTAGCGTGTTCCACACGCTAAGATCAAAGCCAGTTATTTCAGACTACAAATTATGGACTGCTAAAAATATTTTCTAGTCGAATAAATACATTCATGTCTGACGTATACTAGTTTCTTTTTACCTAAATAGGCACGTCAGAAACTATCAAATAGCCGACTACTGTGACCATGAGTTATGGCTGCCGCACAATAAGCCTTGCTCGCTCGGTATCGGACCTTCTTGGAAGGAGAAACTCGCATACAGGATGATTCATTTGCGAAGCGTTTAATTTAATTGAACTGTCATTTTAAAAAAATAAAACTCTTTGGAAAGGTCGTCCCGGTGTCCGCCGCGCCGTAGGGGTCTGGTTCACCTTAACGCGTTAGTTTGGCGCTGTGATGTCAGATGTTGGTTACCTTACATGTTTTAATTTATTTTTGCGTTTTTTTACTTCATACCTATCCGGTCAAGGCGATCCTATTAATGTCTTGTATTAAGATTATTAGGTTTAAAGATATGGCAGAGCAATAAATGAGTTTTTTTTTGTAAAAATGTTTGTTAAAATGCCCTCATAGCGAAGTGGCTCGAGAACTTTGATCGTTCTTAGTACAATTCCGGGCGAGGTCAAAATGCAGATTTAATCCCCTTTCCTATCCCTTTCTCCTTTCTCCCTCCTCATTTACTCCTCTTTCCTGCGTAAAGGCTAGCAACGTATGCCTCTCAGTTATTTAACAATATTTTTTTGTATATTTACTCTCATTACTTGTAAATGTGACAGGAAAAAGTAAAAAAAGCTTAATTTTCTAATCTACACATTTCCAGAAGTGAAATGTTGAGATGTTATTGTAACGAAGAAGAAAGTTAAGAGTGATTGGTAGTAGATATTTATGCACGTATAGTAAAGTATACAAACTATAAATCATCCTGTGAACAAGCTTAAGGCATTCCAAATTTCGTCGCGTTAATTCTCACCGTGTGTACGAAAAGGAGATCTCGCTTTTTATGTTTTTATTTGTCGGTCCTCTGAGACCTTAATAAATCTGCCCCATGTCCGCTCTAAGGAGTCGAGAATTAAAGCCGCGCGTCATTTGTCGGGAATATCCTGACATAGTGTGCCCCGCGATGCCTTTCAATGGAGTGCGAAATCGTTATCGTGTCGTAAAATTGCTGTAGCATTTTGCTTTTAATTTTTTTTCTGAAGTTTAAGCCTTTATGTGTCATTTATTTATGCGGATTTGTAAAGATTTGTATACTTCAATACACGGAGGTATTAAATATTTTCAACCAACTAATAGAGGTAGTACTAAACAGTTTTGTTTTTAATTGTAATCATATATTTTTTAAATAAAATATTTCGAAAAAATTGTATATTATATTCACGTAGTCATTCAATCTATCATTCAATAATTTTGTTAGCCTTTGTTTTGTTAAAATAATGGTAGTGTCGGTAACGTTTCACCATTTTAACTCTATATCTCATTAAATAATTGCTTAATTAATACCACATTGAAATCATTATTAAATTTATATCACCTAATATTTAAACATTCCTAAAAAGTAAGTGCAAAATCTTAATTCCACGCATGCATCTCTCTCAGTCCTTCTACATTGATAAATCTATGAAAACATGGTCGACGAGTATTCTCAGTATGTCACCAATGTGGTAGTCCCCTGCCAATACTGCCTATTACAAATAAAACATAAATTTTTCACTTTTTCATTCTTCTTTTCACTTGCCCGTACCAAAACATGCCTTTCTCAATTATAGTGATAACGTCATCTTTGAAGCCAATTATCGGCAAATAATAATATATCATCTTGTTATAATCTGTAATGCTATATCTTCGTAGATATATGTCGTTAACAGGTCGTTCCCAGGGTTGAACGACATCGGGACGTCAATTTTAAACGCATTAGACTTTTACACGTTCCTGCTCAGCCAGCGTGCGACGGGCCGTGAAGATAAGCCGGCGCACATCCTACACTCGTCCGCGCGAGATGTCACGTCACCGCCGGTTATTGATGGCGCTTCAATATCTGATAACATTCGTGCACTTAAACAACATTTAGTTATTTTTACTCTGTGCTAACATCGCTTTGTTTAAAAAAAACACCAAGGAGGTAATAAATGAAGTGAGCCCTGACAGTTTTCGTGTATTGTTTTCGTGTTGGTACAAGATTATTATTGACAAATGTTTACAATTTAAGTATTTCAGACTTTTTTCTGTATTTAAAAAATGTAACATCAGTTCGATACGTATTTAAGATTTATTTTAATAAGAGAAATAAGCCCTGAATAGTATCACTTTAAAAATAAAACTAGCATTGTATAGTGTTTATTTTATGTTAGTACTACGTAATACCATTGCAATCAATGATGTGATACAAAAATGTAGCCGATACTTCATTAGCGGACGAAAAGTAGATTCGAAAACATCCAAATTGGGACGTATCGACGTAGTTTAGAGTTTAGTAGTTTAGACAACACTAGCTGTCCTCTTTTCTCTTAATATTTCAATTATGGTATTCTTTTAACACAATTCGACATGTGTGAATGTTGCTCTCTTTGTCTTTGGAACACTTTTAACCGATGATTTTGTATTCGTATAACAAAATTATCTATAGTATAAAATATCATTGGCACTAGTACTATTACACGTAAGCCTAAAAAAGTTTATTTATAAAAAATATACTGACGAGTACTAGATTCACTCCAACCTACCTGGTGGATGTTGTCACAAACCCCTGTAATTGCCAACCGGTCTTATGAAAAATTCATGAAGCCATGATTGAGTCCTACACTGACATACGTCTACGGAATACAAAATGGCCGTCAGCTTAGATGCTATCCGATTACCGGCACCTGGAAATAACTAAGAAAAAGTAATTGAGACGTTTTAATCCATTTATATCTCGCATCTCGTCAACGGTCGCAAAAACTAAAGTTGTCTTATAAAGCGTCGACCAATACAGATTATGTTTACAACGTAGCACGCATAAATTATGAGTCTTCTTTCATAGTATTCCTTTCATAGACAATACGAATACAAAACTTTTTTTATTAAATTTTCTTTAGTAATGGCTAATTAGTGTTTAATGATATGAGTTAATAATAAAGCAATGAAATTAGTTTATGTATTAATTGATTTTGTTCTAGTTTTCGTACTTTTTTGATTATTTTAGAACGAAATTAGTCTATTCGTGTATTATTCCATTCACGCAATTAAGAGGTATTCGACATCTGAATGTAAATAATTTGTCAAATTAAGAGCTCCAGAAGAGCATTTGGGAACTTTATTGAGTTCATTCTTGTTGTTTATGGTTGTTTGCCCAATGTATATTGATTTGAAAAAAATAATCATCTGACCTTTGTGAATATTAGTTTAAACTATTACATTAGAACGAGAATAATCAAATAATAAGACATTTAACGTCACACACAAGTAGATCATGGCATTTTAACACGTTATATAACTTTAAACTTTCGTGGTTTTTAGAGGATTCTTACCACGTGTAGCCGTTTTGTCGATAACAAAATTATAATATCAAGTGCGAACTTAGCGTGCACTGAGAAATCGAACAATAGTAGTGGTCGCAGAATTAGAAAAAAGGTAGATCGATACGGCTAACATTTTTTCGCACTACCGCACAACTCTCCAGTCAGCGCGTGACCATGGCGCATGCAACTGTGCCGAAGTATCGGGAGCTCAAAAAGGCTAATCGTGGTAAGAATCCCGTTTCTTACAAACCTTATTTTAACACGTGCGTAGTACATTTATTTGTTTTATCACCTCATCATCATCACCGCCTACATACCTGTCGTTTACGGAAACTCCTAATCCAGCCCCTTTTTAGTAAGTCGTAAATACGTTCATAAAGGGCATTCCTTACCGACACTGCCGTACACTTACTGATTTCATTAGTATAATTATATTAGTCATTCGTTTCACGTTTCAAAATTAATTGAACGAAATATTGTAACATGCATTTCTTTTAGTACTCCCGCCACTCATTTCTCCTCCCCGTGCTTACATCAAGGGGGCGTCTATTTATTAGAGGCATTCAGAGGGTGAAGAGGTCGAGCCGAACATCACCCAATCTCGCCGTAAATATTGCCTAGTGATTTTCCCGCACAAAAAAAATACTAGTTTTAAATAAAAAGAAAAAAGCAAATTGTATTTTTTAATCCAAGGCACAGATTAACTTATTTACATTAAAAGTACGCATTTTGAAAAATCTTCCGAGGGAGTCGAGTGAAATCTCACAACATCTCACCAAGTGGAGTTGAAAAATCACCAAAATCGCATCACGTAATTATTGGATCCCCTCTACGTGTCGAAACTTTATGTAACAAACTCGCCTCGTTAGATTAATTCACGACATCCATTTTTATGTACACCGTACGAACACAATGCTGTGACGTCATCAGACTCAAGTCTCGTGATGTTATTTTGCGCGACTAGTACACAGCTTTGCACTAATAGTCATTCGGTTTTATCGTCTTACCCGTTCGTTTTATGGCGAAATTATCGAAGATGGTTCCGTTGTAATAGCATTTATGCAGCATTATTTGAAATTAGTGCGAGATGGATTTAGGGTTCTGACTTATTTCAAACGTATTTCATTTTATAACTTGTAATGATAGACGTAAGCAGCGACTGCGCATCGTCAATCCGTAGCTTTTGTTGCTAATAAAGTTAATGACGGTACAACATCCGTCATTATCTTCATTTATTAAAAAGAAAATCTGCGGCTTTTTTTCAAAGACAAGAGGATATTATGAAATATCAAGAACTTCCTTTTCCCTAGATCAAGAAATCCTCCTCCTGGACCAAGGGGGTTTATCACATATTTTCATCGTCACTCTCATTTGTCTTAATTACAAAATTATAAGCCCAAGCCTTCACTTCAATTTTTTTTCAACATCTGGAGTCCCATTTTAAACGAATTAAATTAGTTCGATCAGTGTTTAAATATAATATTTACTTAACACTTCGACCTTAAATGAAACATCAAAATCAAAAAAGTCAGGCTGCGCGAAATCTGTAAAACTTGTTTCACATCCAGCGCAACAGTTTCAAAACTTTCTTCCTATTTCGAGAGGTGTTCTAGCGTTGTCCCTGTCCGTCCAAAGAATTTGCGCTAAGAAATGTGACGTGCGAAAAGGACAGCGCACATGAAGACGTCACAAGGCAAAGGCGCGCGAGTGTTCTTCCACTTATTTTATTTATTCTGTTGCTGCTATATTTTTTTAATCTTTTTCTACAAAGCTACGTCTTTGTTCGAGTTCGGGGGGCGCGCGATGGTCCGTGGCTGGTAAGTTGGATAATTTCTTTATTCAGTTCGCCCACCCGACAATTTTCTGGCCCGCATTATTATGTTATGAAGTTGATTTGTTTAATAATTTTATTACCGGTCGCAATCTGCCAGCGCCCATTGTATTCTCATTGTCTGAGAGCGTTTGCTCGTTGTTTATCGAGTTTTAAGTTTATCACGGTTTTATTGACTTGTCTTCATTACATTTTTTGTTTATTATTATATATGTTGTTAAGAAATGCATAATTATATTAATTGTAACGTTGAATTATTATTTTGCTTTTAGAAATTTATTTAGATTTAGAATGTTTAACCCTTGCTTTTTACAAATAAATAGTTTTAGTTACAATGTATCCCATCTTATTCATAAACACAATTGGATTTACCTAGAAGGTATGCTTTAGTGAAAAAATAAGAGCATAAAGAAAAAACTAAAATTCAGAAAGAAAAACAAAATTACTTCCAATAAAGAAATTAAATTGAAGTTTGAAACAAGACACATGAAACAATGCTGACATTTTCTCTTTCTCTTGACAGAATAAAAGAAGAGATAGAAGAAGGTTTTCTTTTATATGTAAGAGTCTAAATTTAATGGAAAACACTATATTTCGACTACAATATTGATTATTTTTATTTTAGTTGGTATGAGATCTTTCGCCGTAATTTTCACTAATTTGTATACATCCGATTGACTTGAAAATTTACACTCGCATAAGAACCCATGACAATATGTTTTATAATTTTGTTTTAGTCCTATTCAGGATTATAAACCATTGATCTTTGTTTTAAATCATTTAAGTTTGCCTAATGTTTCATGTGTCCCCACCGTCCCCGACACACGTTGACAATTCAACAAGGTCAGATGTCCAGACATAGCGTCCGGGATACAAAGGGAATGGGCTCCTCTTTTTGTCCACGGGATCCCACCGCGGCCCTTGAGGCGAGTCAAGATGCCCGTGCCGATAATCCGAATGATTTGAATAGGCAGGTGGGGATTAAATAGAGCTGTTTGTGCCACATTGTTGTTTAAAAAGTGTACTTATTTCT
>JWHW01039811.1:294133-306364 GCA_000931545.1 Papilio glaucus
TTATTTCCAGGCTCGCAGCGGCCGCTGCGGCTGCGGCGGGCGCGACCAGCGAGCTGAGCTACCTCGCCGCCCTCCATCCCGCGTACCGGCCCGTTCCCTACGACCATCCGCTGTATGGGACCAATACTTTACGAGGTAAGTTAGAATACGACCGTACGTTTTTAGCTAATTTAACTAACTTAGAATGGTTTCCAAGCATTTACCGAGGTGCTTTACCAAGTATGCGGTTTATTTATACATTATTCTAAGTAGTACTTAACTTAGCAACACGTGCTTGTAGTAAGTGTACTTGTTAAGTTAAATACAAATAAATTTTAAGATTGAGCTTAGTTTAAAAGAATGAAGAAAGAGTAAGGGCCAAAGCAATTGCTATATATACTTTTCTTTACTCAGTGAAACGTGTGACAACGTAGTTAATACATCAACCTCAAATAGTTATTATTTTTATATACTAATATTATGAAGAGTAAAGATTTTTTTTTTTATAATGGGTAATTTTTTATCAAAGTTACGGGAGTCACTGAGGGCAGGATATGACACCTGTCTTTGTGGATATTAATGGGGGAGGCCTACGAAAGGATATTTTCGTAGGCCTCCCCCATTAATGATATAAGGAAGGAAAATTTGAAACTACTGAACCGATTTTAAAGTCTTTTACAATTAGAAAGCCGATATTCATAAGTGATATTAGCTGTTGTGTTTTTGTTATTATCGCACAGGATTGAAACTTAATCAGTCGACGCTTTACAGCAACAGCCTTAGTTATAAAGAAATTTTACGTTCATAGTAATCTTAATTCTGTATAAATTAACTCATTGGCACAAAATGACCATAACTATAACCATAAATATTAAACGAATTATTGACTTCTATTATCAGTTCAACGCTTTGAGATGCACTATGCTTATAAACATTTGATATTTACATTTGACATTGAATTTTATTATGACATTCTATACAAATGATAAGATATTTATTCATAAGACCTTTAAAATTCGTATTACTTATCAGTTGTAGTTTCAAGAAATGGCTGTAATTTTATACGGGTACACGTCTGCCACGCTACTCAATACTCCGAAGCATAAAGCACACCCAAACATAATAAAATGTAGCTGCGTTTGTATTAGTGGTAACTGCATCCCGTTACTTATCTTAGTTACATATAACTAATTCATGATTTACAATAGCCTTGAAATTAATGATAGTGGAAGTGGAAGGACAATAGTGGGCGAGAATAGAGCGGAAAATTTATAAAACACATCACGTTTAAGTTAATTTACAAAGAAGGACAGTTACACATTATAAGTTTTTTTTTATGGAATAAGGCGGCAAACGAGCAAGCGGATCACCTGATGTTAAGTGAACGCTACCCATAGACACCCGGAACAAGAAAATGTGTTGCAGATGCCTACCTTTAATGGACAGAGGAGGGCATAAACAGAAATAATGATATTTCCTTTTATACTCGCTCATCCGTTACAAGAATCCTTAATACTCCTTTCATTAAAATGCCACCAATCTGATTGTTTTTGTCCATTTTGCGTCGCATAGAGACAATGCCACTTACTCTAAAATAAAATTTGCCTTCATCTTCGTCATCATTTCTACAGTACTAGAGTCCGCAACAACAACATCTGTCGCACAAATGGGCCGGCTCGACCGGTGAAATACCATGACCTCACAGAAGACAGGCGTGAAGTAAGAAGTATTCTGCGTTTCGTGTGATGAGTGAGGTGCCGGAAGCAGACACCCAGTCCTCTTTTCCTTCCCATCTTTTTCAAATAAGTAATGGGGAAGAGGATTTGACGAGTGAGGGCATGGATAGGTAAAGGAAATATTCCTTTTCCAGTTCACCCCCTGTCTCTGTCCAATAAATGTAGGCAACGCATCTGCAACTCATTAGCCTGTTGCAGATGCCTATGCAGGTAACCCACTTGCTCGTTTTCCACCTATTTTCATTAAAAAATCATTCATCAGGTTTGGGCCTCTGCCATGAATCGACCTTGTTGACCTCGTCCTAATATTTCTCAACATCAATGATAACACCAAATTCTTACTTACTCTATAATTTTCTTGAATAGTGACATTCATTACAGTTTTTTATACGTAAAAACAGCGGCAAATAGCGCACCAAATGAGAAGAAAGAAACAAAACTGTGATCGCCAACTTGCAACGACCCTTCATGCATAGAGTGCCATCTCTTTCTCAAATCGCACAATAACGTAATGGGAGCGAGACGCACGACCGGCGGGTATCTCACACTACCCCACAAACAGCACAGACATACACTATCAATGCAATTTATCTATACACTGAGGTGTTAATTAGGATTTGAACTCACGACTGCCACCATTCATTTTTCTTTATCGCCCAAACGAAAATCGACCTTACGTAGTTGAGACAACAGAGCAAATCGGTCAAGTATGTCAAGCGATGAATGATACGTAGAAGTGGCTATTAAAGGACAGGACGTGTTTAAGTCACGGGTTAAAATTGGCATGCGGTAACGAAGGGGTTGAGATTTCGACCTAGCTATTAAGACATTACCACACGACCTTATGGTACCTATTAGGTACTTAATCGGTATAAAATTGAAAAGCACATTTGTTAAAAACACACGAGCAATTGGACAACAAATTAGTAACATATAAAATTCATAACCTTTCTTCAATTACTTAAGTGTCGCTGGGTTTCTTTGTCACTTGTGTTGTTGTGGGACTTCCATAGTCAGGCGTCCTTATTAATAGTCTTAAGTAAATTAAAAGTGGGAATATTTTTATACCTTCAGAAATATATTACTATCATCTTCTGTTCCTGTATGTCTTCTTAAATAAATAATTATATATCTATAAGCCGGCTCTTCAAAATGTAAACTTTTCTTCTAACATTTTGGTCACAATGTTTTCTTTAAATAGTTATTTTCAATACTACCTATTGGTAACTTATGGTATGGAAGTAAAGTTATTTTAGATTTATCGATTTTACTATTTACGATCGACTTTTTGTTACCATCATCATCATTATTGTCAGCTAGTTGCACCTATCGCTGGCCTTCCAAAAATTTATTACATAATACATAAATAATTTACCTTACAGTAACATTAATGTCTCGACCATTTTGATTTGACTATGCTGATTGCTGTTTCTAACGTTATAACAAGTGTACTGGCGATATCTTTCCATATTTGTCCAGCAAGAACACAAACAAAGCTTACAGAATGTAAAATTATTCCTCTTTATCGCTAACACGCCTTCACTAATATCGTCTATCGCTCAGACCGTAACAGATACATTAATGGACTGATGACTGGAGCGTTGGTGCAAATATAAGATGAACGCGGATTTTATCTTTAACATCATTAATTTCATTGATGATCACCATTTGCCTTGAAAGGCGACAGCAATTTCATAAAGTTTTCATATGCTTGAGCGTTTTTACGAGTAAATGTCTTTCACAGTAACTTAGGTGAGATTCCCTTGTAACGGATGCTTCGACTCTTGTGTTTAATCCGATTGTTTATATGTATGTCTTATAAAAAAGTATAGAGTTTATATTGTTTTAGCTCGTTTCAAAACTGTTCGTTTAATTTAAGTTAGTAATTTTGAAAATTGATATATTTTGTTTTTCTTTGTTTCTAAATACTGTAAAATAATATTAAAGTATAATTTCCAGTATTTAGCCTTTTTCTGTTAACACTTTCATATATTTCACTTCTTGAACATGTATCCTTTTCATACAATTTATTAAACTAAACAAATTTGACTTTTTTTCAAATTCATAACAATAGTGATACACAGATGTATGTTTCCAGTAACGTAAGGTGGCGAAGAATTTTTATATTTTATGTCTTGGTAATCTGCGACACTGTAGTGAAACCGAAAGATGAGCTTTCTTTTCTAAGGCTCGTCTTGTCGTGGTCACTATTCTATGACAAATACAATAAGTAATAGTAAATATATATGTTTCTTACCGTTGCTTGTATTCCGCTATAAGTTTGTGCCATAAACCCCGGTACAAAATTTACGTGGAATACTTCCAAAGCGCCTACAGTACGTATTAGCGATTCGATGTGGACTTGTACGTTCCCTTCAAGATGTCTTTAGGGGCTCTGTTTATTTGTAATATTCACGGATCACAATGATTTTAATCAAATAACTAAATGGCCGTAATAATGAATTCAGCATTTTTATGCGGCGCCTTTATAAAAAAAAAAACATCAATTTAGAGAACAACGTACTCGTAACTAGCTTCGTTTTATTGATTGGAAGGGAAGACAGATTATAATAATTTGTTTTATTATGTTGCTATTACGTTGTTATTTCGAGCGTTTTAGAAATTCTTATTGTTTTCCATTAGCCTTGAGAAATCGACTATTTTGGAGATTGGGCATTTTAAACAGGTATCTAACAATTGAATGGTGCCTTTTCGTAACTGCAATAGATCTCACAAGTAATAATGAGAAGGACGCTGCCATCCATTTCCTGGGAGCCCTATACATATAAATCAAGTCTCAATTCTGAAAAAAAAATTCAAGAGTTATTAGTGTGCTAGTTTTCGAAATAACAAATCAATATAAAACAACCAACATCGTCTGGCGAACTGGTGGTTGTTTTTCCACAAGAATAAAAATGGCATCAGCGGCACGCAAGAAACTTAACCCTTCACGGTCGCCGGTATGCCCGTACCGAAACGAAACTGTTTACGGCGGAGAGAAAAAATTGCAACGCGGTATCAGCTTACACCGGCCGGCGACGGAGCTCCGATAACAGCCCGCGGACCAGACTATAGATAACGCTCAATTAGCCGTGCTTCACGTGGACCGCTTTATGCGAAAGAGTCCTATTTATTATGTTGTAGACTTTTTACAGTATACGTCGCTGCTAAAAGATTGTATCATCCGTACATCATTTGACCAGTGCATATAAGTACATCCGCTATGCATATGATATGCTGTCCATTCCTTTGAAACTTCTATTAGTATATTTTCCAGGCAGAGCCTTAGGTTAGCTATTACATGTATAATAAATTATATGTATAAACTACTGGGCAATAGTCGCCATTAAATATTAGAACCTAATAAATCTTTGAAGCGTATAACAATAAAGAGGCGTTGCGGGCGTTTCCTTCAAACATACAATATCGTCACATGTTTTATTTACGAATATTCATACCATTTGCAAAGCGAATGGCGGAACGTCGCTGATTGCGATTCCTAAATCTGTATTTAATGTATCTTCTGTCGAATTCCTCGAGCTATTAAATGTTCCAAAGCATTGCACACAATGTGCAAAAAACGCTTGATGGCCCGCCAAATGGACGGGCTGGCCTCGATTGAAATCATTAAATAAATACCCTGTCTTCGTCCTTAATTTTATTCCGGAGTCAATAGCTTTGTCTTGATGACTTCATTTAAAATCGAAAAATGTTTTTATCTGCGTAACTTTAGTATTAGAAGGTACCACAACAGTCTGGACAGCATGGAAGAATTAAATAAATTCAGCATTGGTTAATGTCCATAAAGATTTAAGAAGATCCATTTTTATTTTCTTTTTAAATCTTTCATTCCTGTATTTAAATAAGATTTATTTAACACTGAAATATAATGTTCACCCGTACCCAAATAAGCTACTAATACTGATTTTTATAATATGTTGTTTTCTTCCTTTCTTCCAATGATAATTTTAATTTATACACAAACACATTTTAGTAACTTCCTACTTATACAAATATATAACTTTTCTGATAACATGATACTTACTACAACTAAGCTTGTGCATAAAAAAATCTTTTTTATATCTCTTTTATTTATGTAGTACATCAAACAAATGTGCATATTTTATGTATTCAAACAGAATCATCATTAGTCGAGTTATGAACTTTGCTAACTGAAAATGATTTCTCAATGATTTCATATTTGTTGATTTCACATTTTAAAACCACTGTCGTAAAGATTTGTTCGTATTATAACACGATCAAAATATCGGTATTCAGAGTTTAGTGCCTAACTAGATGTGATTCAAACCCACGGTTTGATTCGAGTATAGTGTCGCTGAATTCCAGATTATTTTATCGGCTACCTACTTACAGGTGCCATGTTGCATAACACCGCTCTCGTTGGTGTGATGTGACGTGTTTACTCTTCACTTGTCCTTAATTATTATTTAGCCCGTTGTCTCGGATTTCGTCTACTGGATCTGCGCACCGGAGCACCGGATGGCGACCGTCCTGCACACTACAGACCTATATCTTCATTTATACGCCAACATTGTTTACATACGCTTCATTTTGCTTCGCGTGTGCCGCTGACCGATATTTTTATAGAGCTTTTTTGTCAATATAACTTAAATATCAAAGTTTTTTTTTTTCTTATTTAATGAGTAAATATATTCAAGGTACGATAACATGGATAAGTCGATATTAATCTTTAACTTCGATGAGTAACAAAAAGGAAACGAAAATCGGTTTTCTTTTTCGCAATCTCCCTCTTAAGGCCTCGGAAGCTTACTCTGAGTACGAAAATACATGTTTTCTTATCTTCAATCAAGATGTCGTGTTAATATAGCAGGAACTTAAATAATTTCTTAAATTGCTACTTAAATTACTATAGTAATAAAGACATGTCGGCGAGTCGGTAATGTTAAAGACAGCAGTAAAAGCTAGAGTTACAGTTGATCGAGCTAATTATGCAAAGTATAAGGCATCGGCAGCGGACTGCAAAATTTCGCAACCGAAGTGACAAGCCGAAACTTAATAACTTACTCAGAAATGCCCGAGCAAATTGGGAGCCGAACGAGTCGTCCGACCGGCTCAGTAACCCAACACTGCCGCGCCAGCCTCTTCGACACATATAAATTGTATTTTTATTCAAATCGAGCCTACGTGCCGCGATAAAAACCCCCCTTAAAAACAAATAGCGGAACCTTCTTGTGCCATCCTAACGAAAATTTACCTTAACACAATAGAAATAAATGTAGAAATTCGAAATTTAAAGTAACAGCACATCGTAAAATCGGAGTAGACGACAAAAAGCTTTGGTGCGTCTATAACAAAGATGTAGTTGCCTAAAAAAGAATTCCTGTGCACTTGTAGCGCATCATAAAAGTAAAGATCCATAATGCGCTTTGAAATCAAAAGAAATAAGTTCACTTCTTCTTACCGTTCGTGCATTTATTCTGGCTATTTTAGTACGATAATAATCTGAGAGATTGTCAAGACACACTCAGATCCTTTTATATTAAATTTATTCGCCCATTCCGCATAGCCTCAACTTGGTTATAATTAATTTGTAATCGAAGATGGAGACCAGAGCACGGTAATTACTACTCGAAGAGCCAAAAGCCTCAAGGATAACCTTTGTAATTGCATACAATTTACTTAAGTTATTAATTAATAATTTCTCGCGCGTTCTGTCATACCCAAAATTGTTAATTTTTCATGAAATTTAAACACTTTATATACCTGTCCGTTGAAGCATCGATGCTTTTAATATTGATAATAATAAAACTGCCAATAACAATCGAGTTATTTTTTAACGTTCTACAAACGCGTTGGATGATGATAAAAAGGACAATAAAAATGTGAAATTCAAAATTGCAATCAGCCGAGCATTCGGTGTGCAATCGATTCAAGTCATAACGTATCCCGTCGAGTGTGAGATTATAAAATCGTTAAGCATCGAATCGTAAAAGTCGATATACCGAAAAATTAATACGCATTCGTATATATCGATACATGTATACATATGTCTTCATCGCTCGATAATCGTAAATTAAGGCCCAACGGGTTAACCGAGCGTATAAACTGTAAGCCAGAGATTGAGAGTTCATGTTACCTACTTCTTAGTAGAAAAAAATGAACAGCGTGAAAGGGTTAAAAGAGTAAAAATAATATCTATGAATTGTAAAATTATTTAAAACAAAGCGTTCTTATTCTTTTACCTTAACTGGGGTAAACAGAGACGCTAGAAATTAGATACTCGGGATTCTCAGAAATTGCATGATAAGTCGGACTGTAAGCCGTACAACATTCATGTGTGTTTCTGTGCATACATTTTCTTTTTTCTAACAATTGGAAAATATTTGATGAAAACTTTTCCGAAAGTCGCTGTAATTTTCATTTTCTTGCAACATTTAAAGTTATCTCTAGTAATATTTTAAAGAGAAAAGATTTGATTATTTCTTTTTTGCGGATAAACTTATATATCATACGAGTAAAGCTGGGGCGAGTTGGCTAGTAAGTATTAAAACTAAACACTTTCGAATTATTATTTTCCCGGATTCAATATATAGGTATAGATACACACACATACACATTCCCAACTTTGGACACTAGGATATGCTGCAGTCATTTTTTTCCAATAATTTGCTTTGAATGGGTCCCTGGCTGGTTTCTAAATATCTTGTCAGAATAAATTTATCCTGCACCCTAATCTTGTTGGGAGAAAGCGAGAGGTACAGGGGAACGGGTTTTAGAGCGGGACGCAGTACCCCGGCCGCGCATGACAAGTGACCGGATTAATGCATTTTAAACGAAGAAGGCTTAATTTTGATCTCGGCTCCTTTAATTGAACGGTTCTTTATTTTATTTCATTTTTTTCGAGGTAAGGTAGAAACGAGCATTAATTTTGGTGTATTTGTATTTAAGTTATTTTTAAATTCCATCGCATTTGTTAGAAATATAATTACTCTTATTAATTTAAACAAAATGTTTGAGCAAAATTAAGCCCTCAAACAATCTATCTTAATCAGGAACAAACAACACCATTTTTATAAGACATGTATAAGGAGTCTAGTTACACCCCGTGTACAAAAAAAATCTAATAGTATAATAATAAATAAAATAAATAAGTATAATGATCAAAGCACAAAAACATTAGCGAGGTTATACGTTTGTATAGTTGCAGATATGGTACTACTAACAACTAGCAACCCAGTAACCTAGAGCACTCTCTGATAGATTTTTCGTTTGAAAACAAACAGATCTTGACACCGCCCTTTGCAAAATCTATCAAGCCGCCAAATATACGTACATTCATACATACCCGCGAAAATCATTAACCTTCTGTAGTCGAACAAAAAAGCGAGGAAAGGAGGAAGATATCTCAAATGTTTAAATAAAATTTGAATCTCAATGAATGTATCTACCGATGTATGTATATTATATGTATGTGACTAACATATAACTCACTGTTTGAATGATTTTTATCTGGATTAATTGAATGACTAAAACAACCAACATTGAAAATGTCTTAGGAAGCTAAACGCTACAGATTTATAGGCGATCTATTTCTCAAGCGTCGGCGACTACTTTATTTCCACTGTCGAGTCGACTCCGACAGATCCGAGACCAGTTCCCAGCATGATTGACCGTGTCCACGGCCGATCGCTCTGCCCGCTGTGAACGTTGACTGAAAACATTTTAATAAATAACTCCAATGCTCTTTTTAAAAGCGATAATTTCTCCTTTCGATACCTTTGTGTTAGCGTAATGGTGCCCATTTATATCTGTTACTCTCGCTTTGTTTGGTGCTTCTTTACTCTTATAGTCTGCTCCAATTTTTAGATTTTGAGCATTGTTGGAATCGAATCGTTGAGCAAGGTTTGGCAATTTTGTGTAATTAGGTTTTTATATCAAAAAACCTTCAGTAGGTCTTAGAAGGAAAATTCGTTTGGTTACACGTTTTAGTTCTTGTTTTAAACGGCATTCCGGTACAGGATACAGAAAAAGAAAAATAAACTCGGAATGCTCTGCATTTGCGAAGCTTAAAGTTCCAATTAAATCAATCTAATCAACTAGAGTGGTGCTTTTACAGATATGTATGAAACAGAGAGGGTTGTAAGAACCAAGAGGATCGAAGTCAAAGTAAATGCATCTTTTAAATAAATCAGTAAGGACTAAATTGAATCACTGTAATTTTTAATAAATACAGTGCGACGAATTAGACAAGGTTGTACCTAACATCACAATCTTTCACCAATAAATTTCTATTAATGATATTGTAAATAATATTCGCTATTGGGATTAACATTTTACTTTAAAAAGTAAAAGCACAATGTTAAGCATTCAATATTTGTTCTATATCTTCGTAAACAGAATATTACACTTTACTTCTCGTTAGCACAGTTTTTATGGATCGATACATATACATATAGGTATGTAGGCTTTTAGTGGAGCTTTTGAAAGTTGAATTTTTCTACATGTATCACTGACGGACTACCATGCTTTACTGGTTTATGTGGAGACATATATCAGTTCTAAGAGTCGAAGTGGTAAAATATGTTTTTAAGTAAAGTCGGGTTAAAGATGTATAAATAATATACAGGAATATAAACAATAGAAGCTTATTTGTAGCCAAAAATGCGGCGAAGTAAGAAGCTAAGACAATAGCTAGAAATGTATTGAATGATGGCCCTCAACAATTTCTCCAATCGGGGAACCTGTTCGATCGTGATGGATGAAAAAACCCGTGAGTCGGCGGCGATTGATCCGGTCCGCGGCGAGATTGAGACATCTCAGAACGGGTTCCATCTCATTGGTGTAGGTTTAAGATAGTGGTGCCGAGCAGAAGCGATAGCGGCTTTAATTTTTCTATACATTATTTGTCGAATACATTCTTACATCATAGTAAAGCACAATAGCACACACAGTTTGTTATAATATAAGTTATTTGAAGTGGAAACTTCTTAAGCCACATTAGAAGATATTTGGTAGGGTAAAATATTATAGGTTCGCGTGAACAACATGCGTCAGCAATATGCTTATTGTTTTTTATTTAGAAAAAGTGAGGTCATTCCATATTAAGTGAGCTTTACACATAGGCATCTGCAATAAGCTACCGAGCTGCAAATCCACTTCCCCTTCCCATCCTTTCCATATTAAAAAACGATAGGATGGGGGAAAAGGTCTAGGATGTGGCCTCGGGCACCTCACTCATCAGACGAAACGCAGAAACATATTCCTACTTCACTCTGTTTTCTGTGGGGTAGTGTTATTTTACCGGTCGTGCCGACCCATTCGTGCTACAGATGCTGTTGTTGCGGGCTCGACCATAACAAAAAAGGTTTATTATTGCATTGGTGTTTTATTATATATTTTGAAAAAGTACAAGTTTGCTAATTAGAATATATTATATATTAACAAGCTATAAGAAAATTATGAATTTATAAGATTGTTTGATGTCCTTTTGACTTTTCCACTGGCACTGCTTTCTTTTGGTATTCTTGGTAATCATTCACAAGTTCCTGTATTATTAAGAACTTATTGCTTGCTTTATTAATGATGAAGGCCTCCTTGAAGTATCCGTTACGGCGAACCTAGCTTGTTTCTAAATGTGAACAAAAATGGCTGACGAAACCAAAGTTGTTCTTAAAAGCACGGCCACGCGGCGCACAGAGCAACTGAGCTGAGGAATGATAGGTATAGGAAGGCTTAGGGCGGGTTTTACACATAATATAGCATATTATGTTGTATGTATACATACATGAATAGGATTTTAACAGAGCAGCACTCTTAAGTTTCTACTTTGCGGCGCCTCTTACTAATTTTGTTTATTAATCTCTTCTCTTACAACTTAAACCATACGGTAACGCCCACGACACGCGCACGTAATTGTTCCCAGAATCTTTATTTCCAGTTTTTCGATCCCGGCTCGCATAGAGAACATAATTGCTTCATGTGTCGAGCTCTAATAATCGTTATAGGGTCGATTCCTAGCTGATTGGGAATTTTGCTTAAAAAATTCAAATAACTCGATTAGATTACGAGCATCGCGTTAAAATCGATTTCAACCGGCGTCTATTAAGACGTCTTTGAGTTTGGTATTTTTATTTTAGACAATTCGTGTCGGGTCGTCGACTATAATACCTATAGTTTTTTTTTAAATACAATTCTACGACTGTTAGTACCAAAGCTCTATCGGCATCATCTTAAATACATTGCCTTTTGTGTCTTAATTCGTCTCGCCTAATTCTTACCAGCTTTGCTTTTTTACAATATTTTATGCAGTTACGTATCTACACCACGCTATTTACATTTTTATTCTGCTCCAATACTGATTACTTTGTTGAACTATTGTTGTTTTTAATTTATAAAAAAAGCTAGTGCTTGACCACCATCCCATTACATCGTAAGTGGCAATGTGATCATTTCATAGAATCTAGTTTAACATTAGTCATTTCATTTTTATCTATCCCCACGGAATAATCACATGGGGATACTGGCGCTGGTAACT
>JWHW01039811.1:310128-328307 GCA_000931545.1 Papilio glaucus
GAACGATCGTTAAATTAGTAGGTCAAAGAATCTCTGCAGATAATATTTACATACATATATCTATGTACATATGTCATATATATTGTATATTATATTACATAATCAGTTAAAGGGACGGTAGAAATTCCATCAAAGCTCTTAGAAATCTATATTTGGGGAAAACCAGCTTGCGGCGTCGTGGTTTTATAAGTGGTTACTTTTTTATAATAAATGCTTCTTAAATTGATCCATAAGTGAACGGCCTTAACAGATTATAAGTATAAATAAATACATTGAATGTCTATAATTTGTTTTTTCGTCTGTTGATATTTAAAAAAGGAAGGATCGCCGACATTACAAATTCACGTCGTCTCGCCTTCATCTCGCCGCACGTCCGTACAACAAGCAAACTCATAATTTACAGCCGGTCTCATTAGTATACGCCGTTACGAAGTCACTGCGCACACCGCGGCCGAAAGGGGCCGCCTAACAAAGCTTTGAAATTCATATTTTAACGCTCAAACTGACCGCAGACCGCTATATGTCGTCCACCCGGTTACAAATTTTACGCCCAATCGATATCGATAAAAATTAATACATCACTCGAGAACTAAGCGATGCATATTGAAATGTCGATAAGCCAAAACCGACCCAATCGCTCCGACCCACCGCCCGATATTTCAACTATTCGATAAAAATACGATAAAGTGGAATTTCGGGTGCGCTTTTTGCGATCGGTTGCACGAATGTCGCACGGGTGACCAACGCAGACGCAAACGGAATTCGAAACGGATCAACTTATTGCTCTCGATCGATGATTCGTTTTTTTTCCTTTATCGAATCGTACATCGATGTCTCGGTCCGTTCTCACACATTGCGATGAAGACATAAAAATTTTGGAAGTCGCCTGGCGGTGCGTCAAAAGGGGACCACATGCGTTAATTTTGTGATTTTTCGAGAAACCCATCTCGTTGTGGGCGCTCACCAAATTGGTGGTCCCTGACGCCTCTCGCATCAACCCATTATTTGCGGCCAAATAGCCCGCCAGATCGCCGGAGTGTGATCACCAAATCGAGGCGTTTTGTTTTTGCTTTATCGTCTCTTTTTTTTGCCTTAAAAACGTGTTTGTTTTCAAAGGAATGGGCGTATAATTGTTATGGAGATTCGTGGCCGCCATGACACAATCTCGACGAGGCGTCCCGCTGATTATCTTTGATTAATAACTAAATAACTACGTTAGGTTATTAACCACATTCTCCCTGTTCGTTAAACCGGCCTTGCCGTTGAACATCTTTTGGTTGGCACTAAATAAAATAAAGGTTTTTAAAATGGATCTTAATAACAGTTAATATAGCCAACTACGTTGTCATCTTTGCGATGTAAATTGTCTGGACCACACAAAATAGGCCTATATTGGAGCTATTGTCAGTTTAATTCCATTCCATCCATTTCCGGGATTTTTCTTCTGACACTTCCCCTTGTTGGCGTTTCTGCTATCGGTCCTAAGATATGAAAATCCTCTTTTTTACCATCTTTTATGTTTTCCAAAACTAGAGATTTCAGATTGAAGTCAAAATAGAATAACAGTGGAAGAGCCCGCAACAACAACATCTGTTGCACGAATATCATCTCCATCGGCCATCTCGACCGGTAAAATACCATGACCTTACAGAAAACAGGCGTAAAGTAGAAGTATTTTGCGTTTCGTCTGATGAGACCTCTTCCCTTCCCACCCTTTCCTCATAAGGATAGGATGGGAACGGGAAGAGGATTGGATGGGAAGGGCTTAACGGGGATAAGGAAATATCCTTTCTATGCCCGCCTCTGTCCATTAAAGATAGGCATCTGCAACACATGTGCTTGTTGCGGTTGTCTATGGGTAGCGTTCCCTTAACATCAGGTGATCCGCTTGCTCGTATTTGCCACCTTATTCCATAAAAAAGTGCTTCGTACATTTACTAGCTGATATATTTGTTTAAATATCTTTGATAATCTCTAGTAGGTTGGCTTCAGTGCCAACTATGGGCTAATTCCCGTCAGCCCCTCGGAAATGTGTATTCCCATTCATCTGTGCATTAATCTTATTAATTTTTTTAGTTATGTTTCTCTACATATACGTTAATTTAAATATTCTGTGAATAAATCAATATCAAATAAATTAATATTTGATTAACATCAAATAAATCTCTATGAATCATCTAGTCTATAATTATTTTATGATCGCATTTTTGATTTACACAAATCGATGTTTACGAGAAATAATCAAGAACTTTATTAATAACTCGTAATAATAATTTCATATTATATCGATTTTAACACATAAACATAGATAGATTGATTTTGAAAATTCTTTTTGCAATCGATAGCATTTATTTCCAAATTGGTCCCATTTAAACTTTATCCCGATCCAATAAGTGATTATATAGTCGTTCAGGATTTTCGCGAAGTTGAATTGGGTTTTTTTAATAGTTTTTCTGTGTTTAAATTATTAACTAAATTAATTAATAAAAGTACTTATATTACAACGTCGAAAATATTTATATAGCTCAGAAATGAACAATCATTTTATTGTACAGATTAGTATTGGTTTGTAAGTTCAGGCATTTGATTGTAGAAAGTGATTTTTGATTAGAACTTATTTACACATCACGCAAAGTGAAAGCTAGTGACATTATGGTTTTAATGTTAGTAATAAGTAAGTATGTAAGTGTAATAAGTAAGTAAGTGGTAGTAAATAAGTACAATTATCCAATTTTTTTGTTAGTTTCATATTTCTAACACTAACTTTGTAGCAACTGCGTCGTTAAATTCATTACCAAGATCGAAATATTTCAAAAGCATAACCTTTTTAACAAGTTCAATCAGGCAATATTTTGTTTTTTAATTAACAAAAAAATTGCCATAAACCTGTACTAGGGTTGAGCTATAAATATCGAGTTTTGTTAGCCTATTAAACTTATCAAGAGACCGTTTATCGAACTAAACGTAAAATAAAGTCCACAAAAGCGCCGCTTATTATTTTGCCAACAAACATATTTACGACCAACTGCCACCAATAAAACGAGCAATAAAAGCCAGCTATATAGTGATCACGACATTATACGGGAAATATGCATCGCCACATTATGACGCCAAATTAACCTCATCGAGGGTTGTCAAAAGTATTGAACGAAAACAATACCAAAATAGGCAGGCAGGCAGTTCATTAACTTCTACGAGTACATACATACATAAAACAGTCTACTAGTCGATTACGGGTATATCTCTATAATTATTTTAAAGTATGTTTAGAATATGGCTAAAAAAACACAATGCAGCTAAAAAAAGTAAATGCGCGACGAACAAAAAAATTTTTTTTAAAGAGTTAAGCTACAGTAGGTACCTTAACTCCAGAGTCTTATGATACCAGGAAAGCCGCAGATCCTATGTTTGATTTAGTTCCATTAATAACTCAGTAACTCGTATTGCCATTGTATGACTATAAATATAATAATTTTATTAAAAAAGCGAAAAAAATCATGCAAAGTTCTAATAAGTTTCCACTTTTTAATCTAATATTTGTAATCTCAGTTCAAAAATTAAATTACTTTTCAGGGTAAGAAATAAAAGCGTATTAGACATAAATTTCCTACTCGCTGTGGTCACTTCATGTGTGAAAAAAAAATATTTATATAATATATTAATAGATGTGACAAGGAGAGTGTCATTAGTGTTTAAAAATTTTAAATAAGTGAAATTTTCTCTCGCCATTTCTCTTGACGTGTTGTGTGTTCTCTTGTGATATTTCCGACTTTTTTTTTGTTTTGTTGAACAATTTGTTTCCTTGGGAAGAAGTGGTATTAGAAGGAGGCTGGAATACTCCCTTCCAATCCCTCATCCGTAACCCCTCTTTATAAATCTAGCCCCCAATAAAAATCTTACCCCCAAGATATAAAAACAAAAAAATATAAAATAATTGGGTTAGCTTTGAAACATATTACTTTATTTAAAAAACAATAAAACTACCTACCTTCTACGTCTGCTTCTACCTTAGCTATGTTATGTTTTGCTCAGGCTAAGTTACGTTACGTTTTTGGTAAGTAAGGTAAGTTTATGTTACGTTTTGGTTAGGTTAGTGATTAAGTAAAAAACAAAAAAATAGCAAATAATTAGCTAGGAGAGAGGGAGGCACTCATCCCACCTCTTCTCCCTACTCCCACTCAAAATCAAGCTCCCGAGATGGGGGGAGAGGGAGATACCCTTCCCTCCCTCTCCTTTCCCCCACCCAAATCCAGTTCACGAAAACCGAAATCCTGCTAAAAATTCACATAAATTATACTCCTGATTGACACATCGTCCTGATTTCTATTGTCATATTTGGTACCGCTTTATTGAGTGGATACGAAACTCTCGTAAAACACTACCTCTATGTATTTATTAATCACCTACAGCGTTAAGTAGGCAGTTTATATTCAAACTACTCCTAGCGCGTTGACATCTCAATTTGCAGTTATTACTGTCCAGTATGACTAACCCGGCTTGATTGGTTGCCTTATAAATATGCGCTGGATTCCATTGTAGCAGACTTATTAAATTCTAAATAGATTGTGGCGACTTTTATGATCGCTATAAAACACTGATTTAAAGGTTCGGATCGTTAGAAGTATTTATTGGCTAAAGCCAAATAGGTTTTGGCTAAAGCCAAAACCTATTTTAATTATTTATGCCAAATTAGTGGAGTTTAATCTTATGTTATAGTTAGATTTAGGTCTCTATTGGCATTGAAATCTTCACTGTTAAATATCCTTTTTATAGCTCTTGATAGTATATCGTTAAATTTTACCGGATCTAGCAGAAAACTACCAGCTCCCTACTTTTGCACTGATCATTACACTATCTGTCAGAGTCTATCTCATACTTCTTAATGTTGTTGCCATTTGAGCATCTTTGATTCTTGGCTATGATCACCAGTTTAGCCGGTTGCTACTGTTTTTTTTTATGCAAACGAACAAGCAGATCCTGATATTAAGTGATCGCCACTCATAGGCATCTGCAACAATCTAATGAGGTGCAAATGCGTTGTCTATCTTTAATGGACCGAGGAGGGAGGGGACAGGAGGAAGCATATTTCCTTTTCCTATCCACACCCTCCCCATCAAATCTTCTTCCGTTTTCCGTCCTTTCCTAATAAAGACGGAAAATAAGGGGTGGGAATTTGGACACCTCACTTACCAGACTTCTACTTCACGCCTGTCTTCTGTGAAATCGTGGTATTTCACCGGTCGAGGCGGCCCAACAACAGGTGTTGTTGTTGCGGGCTCTACCACTGCAAAAGTTACCGTGTTACATCGATACAGATTTAACGCATATACGGATATGCCGTAAAGAAGAGTCTACCAATAGCATATTACCTATAACAGCCGAAGGTCATGTATTGGCATGACCTTGTATGGATTGGCATATACCAAGTAGATTAATAATACTGATAATCTTTTTAGTCGAGTCGTTATTATTAATGAATCATTGTTTTTCGCGTTGCAGGCTTAGAATATTTAAGTGCGGCGAGAAGTTTGCACCCGGAACTACACGCCGGCAGTACGCTCGCCAGTCAAGACTTTCAATTAAGCTTAGAAGGTAGGACACATTTTTGAATATAAAAAAGAGAGAGGTGTCTTATGGACATCCGATCGAAATGGAGTTCCTTTCGCTATATCTTTTTTTCTGTTAAAAAACGTTAAAATTATAAATATTTTTACATATTCTCAAAATTGGCAGCCATCTGAATCGATCGAAAAAAGTTTTTAGTTCCCTAGGCGATCGGGGAGTGCTTTGAAAATCACTGCAAAAGAATGTCGGTTTTCGGTGGTGTTTTTCACTGTTACACTTTTTTCGGTCTAGTCCGAAAACATAGGAGTAACGTGCGATTTGAACTCCCTTCCAAAAATATTTTAATTTTTCTACTGTAACGACCACCTGTTTGTATTTTTGTATTTTTATGTAACGAAATCATTCAATGTAAGGTTTCCAAATCACGTCAATGTTACAGGCTCAAGAATAGCTTCACCTACAAGATTAAGGTTATCAGGGGGTGCAATAAGTGCATCGGCGAACCGCAAACGTGCTGTATCCTGGAGTCCTTATTCTGCAGAATCCCTGGACCTTGCTGCGGTCATCCGTGCATCCCCTGCCAGTTTAGCAGTGAGGGCGCCATCCGCAGCCTCCACTGGCAGCTATGGTCACCTTAGTGCTGGTGAGGATTGGATTAAATCTTTCGGTAAATTATAGCCTATACTTTTTACTTCTTCATTTCTTGCTCATAAATTTAAAGTGCATGTTCTCTTTTCATTATTAGCTTCGTCTTTTATCTAATTTTCATTATAATTTTAGTTATAAAGATCTTTTAGAAATTCTTTAGTACAGTTGCATGCTTCACAACACAGCAGTATATTATTACTTTTTATACTTCTTATTTTTCATAATGACCGTAAAGTTAGCTCTTCTCCATCTTAGTTGTTTGTTTTATAATCAACGATAAGTTTTCGTTTTGACAGCACCATTGCGAGAGTCAACCAGACAACATTTTTCTTTAAAATGTTTGTTCTAGGTGGGATATCACCAGCCCTGTCTTTGTCCCACGCGTCGCTGGCTCAGCAGCTGTTAGCGAGGGGCGGCGTGGTGGGGGGCAGCGGGGTACTCGCGGGCGGCGTGCTGCTGGACCCGGCGCACCAGCAGGCGGCAGCTGCGGCCGCTCACCACGCAGCTCACGCGCACCTTGTAGCAGGGATACACAGGTAAGATACTTACACATATAACTAGAGATCATATTGAACGCTTGGTAGTTCAGTCAGCTTCAGAGTATTTCGACCTCTGATGTAATAGCTCAGGCAAAGTTCTAAAAAGTATTTTATAAAACTGAAGTTTGCAAGATGACATATCCACCAAAACTACTATAGGCGATTAGTATACAACTAATTACAGCAAAAAGTTATATAACGCGATGCAGCAAAAGTTCATCATAGTGCCTTTTAATAATAAGTACACCTTGTGATGTTAATCGGTATGTTGTTCTTTTATTGTCTAATTTAGGTTTCTTTTGACGTCACTTTTGTTTTACAGATCTCATATATCGTCACCGACTCAACTCTTATTGGGCGGGCCGGTGGACGTCAGGCAGGGCCTAGGTCTGGACGGAGCGGCGTCACAGCACATGCAGCAGCCGCACCAGCAGCCCGAAATCACCAGCGTCATGGAAGCTGATAGGTGAGACCAGGGGAAATAGTTTGAAAAATTTAAATACATTTTATGAGACAAGCATCCCACCATTTTTGCGAGAAAGACGAGAGTAGACAAAAGGAGAATATAAATAAATAGGAAGGGGATCGAGTCAGCCGCAACTCCCAAGTATAAATACATCGGTATTTTATGAGGTATTCGCTGTATGTCGCCGATCGAGCAGCCACAGAGCAAAAACAGCTGCTTCTAGCTTGACCATTTTTCTCAACACAGTAATAGTTTGTTGTTGTCATATCTTCATTTCTTTTTAAATATTTTTGTTAAAATATAAGTAAGCATAAATGTATGGTTGTACTTTATTTCATCATCGAATCGTTAATTCAATTATTTAGATAAAACAAGACTGCATGATCCTAAAATAACGAAAGCATTGTTACTTGCACCAACAGCGCATCAACGGCATTAAATCAAAGGAAATCACCGCAGAGTTTGATGTGCCATCGTGACAACATGCACAGCAACAAGCCGCTGTCGGCCGCCGCGGAGAGCACCGTGCACGACGGACTCGACTCCAAGGACGAGCCCGGGGACTTCATCGAGACCAATTGCCATTGGGTAAGTGCGTATAAAAGTCGACAGTCAAGAATCTGTGTTACAGGAGAACAGGGCAAAAGAACAACAGGAACGTTTCGCTATACATCTAGAAATGATCCACTTCTGAAAGAATCTAAAGGTGTCTTTTACTCTAGTGAGTTTTTAAAACATCGCGCAAATATGAAGTCGAATTCTAAAGCCTTGAAGTCTAGCACTCTGAGTATTGTGTAAGGTATGATAATAAATAATATGTACGCCTATTGATGGGCGAGCGATGGTGGGGGTGCGATGGACGGTTGGTGGGAACGGTTCATCGCACCGCACACTCTCTGTCTTGCTGCCAAACTATAAGGTGTATATTATAGTGACCGATACAGTTGTAGTAGAGCTAATTATTTTAGAAACGCGAAGATGTTGCTTTAATTTAACATATTAAGTTAATAATAAGTATGTATCGGTTCCGAGTATATGAAATCTGAAACTATTACTTAACATGTAGAACGACGTCATTGAAACTCGAGCGCGCAAGCTAAGCATTAACATCTTAGAGTTGTAATTCGATATTGGCATAAAATATAAGCAAGCCTCTTTGTTGCTATAAGACATCCCCCGCAACAATCAAATGCATTGACAGCGTTTTTACACCCACACCGATAGCTCCAGCAACTAGGCCCCTAAATTATATTAAGGACCTAGAATTTTTTCTTCTATCAGATGAAGCTGTAAGAACCGTCAATAAGGTTACCAGCAACGACATCTCCGAAAATTAGTAGTCGCGTTTTTACAGTAAAGTTCAAGTAGTCGGTAAGGGTTAGAAGAGAAATAAAAGTTGGAAAGATGGGTTCTGTGTAATACGATTGTAGATGGCGTTATTCTCAATCTTTTAAAACTCAAATTCTGAAGATCTTCGTAAGGATTAACTCGGCGTTTTGATAGGGTTTAAAATCACATTCAAAGAATCCGATACATACAAACAAACATACCGTTAGGTTTCCAATGGAGCTGGCACACCAACCACAGCTACTAATATTGTTGGCTGTAGCATTAGTTTGACAGCACTTTTAGGAAACGCTTAAAAATAAAACGTCAATATTTCTTCCAGGTGGATTGCAAATTAGAGTTCCCTACACAAGACGACTTGGTGAAACACATAAACACGGACCACATCCACGCCAGCAAGAAGGCTTTCGTGTGCCGCTGGGTCGGCTGCTCTAGGGACGAGAAACCGTTCAAGGCTCAGTATATGCTGGTCGTGCACATGAGAAGGCATACTGGCGAAAAGCCTCATAAGTGTACAGTAAGTATTGAAGTTCTACAAATCTACGTTGTTCCAATCAACAAGCTTTGAGATATTTAACTAGCTAGCTGACTTTAATTGCTCTATTTCTATGTCCATATAACAGTCCATCTTTAAGAGATGAGGTGAGGAGGAAGGGTTAAATGATACTGCAAAGAATCTAATAGCTATAATGTACTAATAGCACTATGTAAAGGATTCTCATTTTGAGGTCTTCTAATAACTTCTCTGTCAACCTTTTCGTCTATTCCTTTTGTACGGTAAAAGGAGGCAAATGGTTTATTTGATAAGTGACTTCGCTACATCGCTACCATTACCCTCTGCAACGATAGAAGAGTTTCAGATGCGTTGCAAGTCTTGAGGCTCGGAGTAAAAAAGCAAAAGGAGAGTAAGAGCGAAAACGATATTTTTGTCTCTAATATATTTAAAAAAAATACAACATAATCAAAATGTAGGTACAGTTGTTAAATAATAAAACATCAACTTTCAGTTCGAGGGTTGCTGTAAAGCGTATTCACGATTGGAGAATTTGAAGACCCATCTCCGCAGTCACACCGGCGAAAAGCCTTACACCTGCGAGTATCCCGGCTGCGCGAAAGCCTTCTCCAACGCCAGCGACAGAGCTAAGCATCAGAACAGGACGCATAGTAATGAGGTATGCCATTTTGCTATAAAATTATCAAACCAAATGGGTCAAAATCAGAATAAATAAATTACTATAAACATACTGAGCTTTATAACCGTTGGTTTCCACTGGCGTAAAATCGTGTCACGATACAAGCTTTCTCTATCTTTCTCTCTGAAAAAACTGAGATGACAATATGTTTTATGTGAATATTTTCGGCAGTCTAAAACCACGGTAACATTTGCATTATTTGAAATTGATTGAAATAAACTTTGTCGGGTTCTTGTATGACGGAAAAAAAAAGAAATCTCTTAGATTAATCCAACCACTAATACTAGACGTTATTCATTCCTCTCAATTCTTCTTGACATAAAGACAAAGTTACATGGAAACAAATTTCTTTTAGGTATATTTATTTTTTAAGAGTCAAAATTATGTCATATTTTCAGAAACCATACGTGTGCAAAGCTCCTGGCTGCACTAAGCGATACACGGACCCCTCCTCTCTGCGGAAGCACGTGAAGACTGTTCACGGCGCTGAGTTTTACGCCAGTAAGAAGCATAAAGGTACTAGTCTATTTCGACATTAATACCACAGCTAGCACACGGCTGAATTTGAAAAAATAGCTTAATTAATACTCATCTAATGAAATGAATGAATGATGATGACAGATGATAGATGGCCTTGTAAGCTTATTTATTGATCTAATATTTCAACATATTACTTTGTCTTTTAGACTGTCGTAACACGTTACGCATGTTTTCCTGGCTATTTATAGGCTAACCGTGCAGAGCCGGGCCGGATCGCTAGTGCTCATAAACTATTAATAGCTTATCAACCTGGATCAAAATAACTTCTGAATTATGAAATTTCAGGTTATTACCTTGTTCTAGATATTAGATCACGTTATACGTTCTTTGTCACTCAACAGGTTGCAGTCGCGGTGACGATTCAGCGGAGTCCGGGGGCGGAGGCGCCGGTTCCTCGCCCCGGTCAGAAGAAGGCGGGCCACCGGTGGGCAGGGGACACGCGTCCTCCGCGTCCGTCAAGAGCGAGAGTCCTGCCTCCCCGCTGCCGCACAACCTGCACACTCCTGCGCATCAGGTTAGATATGCGTATGTTACTCGGTACGAAGTCGCAAAGATTGTGGTTATCTTTAATTATTTAATCTCGAGCAAAGTACCGGTCGTAGGCCTTTGCTGCAGAAATCAATAAAAAACTTTGACTAAATTAAATTGCGTTTTATAGCTGTCAGCTCAATGTGGCGGGGAGTTGGACTTCGGCGGCTCCGGGCTCGGCGGCTTCAGTGACGAGAATGGCGCGCCTTACTTTAGACTCGATGGAGACGTGAGTAGTAGTACTAGTAGACAACATCCTTTCGCGACTAACCTCATAAAATTTTTACTCAATTAAGAAATATTTTAGGTCGAACAAGAAGTTGTGGGGGAGGTCGGTCAGTTGCCACTAATGCTGCGGGCGATGGTGGCTATCGGCGAGCCGCGCGCGCAGCACGCGCCGCGCTTCGGGCACAAGATGGGGGCTGGCGCGCGCATCTTGCCGCACCCGCACGACATGCCTTCGGGTGAGTTACACATACACTTTATTTAAGACAAAAACCTTTAACGATCGTAATCCAAACACCACCGTATCGATCTGTTTATTTAAAAGCTATGTTTATGGATGTCAATTTGTAATGTCAATTTGTTAATATGAAAAAATAAAATAAAAACGTTAATTTCACCGCTAACACAATATTCAAACAGCAATTTTCCACTTACTATTTCGAATTGGGTCTTGTAAAAGTCGTACTTAAAATCCTTTCAGACGGCTTAAGATGGCTGGATATTATCCACTCCCCAATCTCCTCCCCTCTTTTTACCTTTAAATACTTTTGCTGGTTTGCCATCTCCCTGCAATACGACTGTGACGGCTTTTTTGTGATTTTCTTGAAGTTATATAATTTGTTATTTAGCAGGCATACCAAGTCGGACGGAGCTTGGCAGCACTAATGTTGCAGTGGAACTCAAAACCGGTCTCCCCAACACGAGGCGAGACTCTGGCATCTCGTCAGGCAGTAGTTTGTACAGCGCGAGGTATGTTGGTTAGCTCTTTAACTTTGCATCTCTTCGCCAAAAGAAAAAGAGAACTGTAATTGGCTCTTATTCTATTGGACATTCTCCTTCACGCTAATCCATTTTAAAACAGCTAATATGAGATCATAAATTTCCTACGTATGAAAGTTACGTTGTATCATAGATTGACAGTGATAAAACTATAGCCAAAACCTATACAGTATGGACTACAATCACACTGTGCTGACCTCACAAAAGTGGGAAAAGGGCAAGGAGATGATGATGATGATAGAGAGAATTTGTTATAACTTTGAAGAGACAATTTGTTATAACTGCGTATTGTTTTGTCATCACTTCCATATTATAAATTCAGCAAAACTGTCGTTCTTTGTACTTAAATATAGGGATTTAGCTCCGATTAGTGATTTCTAGCCACATACTACACAATCACATCTACCCGATAACACTATCACAACTACACCATTAGTAAAAATTTTACTCTTCAAGAAGTCAAGATCAAAGGAAGGTCAAGCGGCATTGAGCTGCACTCGGTACTTGTACAGATATTTATTTGAATTTAGATTGCAATCGAACTTTAAAAGGTTTTACTTATGAATATCTATGTGGGATTTTATATCACAATTATCATAGATTAAACAGGTTTGTTTGTCTATCAGGTCTTCAGACATATCTCGCAAGAGCAGCCAAGCGTCCGTGGTGTCGGGCGCGGTGGGTGCGGCGGGCGTAGTGCCGCGCCTTCTGTCACAGCACACCAACGCCTACGACCAGCTGTCCCCCGACAGTAGCCGCAGGTAAACGTTCGATGTTACTAATATAGATATCCAATAAAATTTTAAATGACGATAAAACTTAAATTCTCGATAAAATTAATTTTCGATTAAACATCCGGCTCGAAGGATCAACTTATTAAATTTGATAAAATACCTAATTAAGAAACAAATCATCTAAGAAGTCGAAGAGTGAAGGATATCTTTTAATCTAAGAAATAAGTTATTACCTCTCATCTTAAGATTTTATTAATCTTACTACAATTGAGTTTTTATATAAGGAGTTAATGCATGTGACAATGATTTCAGATCTAGTCAAGTTTCGTGTGTGGGCTACGCGCCGCCGCCATCGTCGGCCCTTGCTGCGGTGCAGGCTGTGAGGACCTCGCAGGGAAATCAGGTGAGACATCCCTTACGTCCACATCATTAAAGTAATGAGGAATTATTAGCACAATAAACTTTTAGGGCACTTCTCTTTTAATAGCAGGGGAAGGTACCGTATATTATGAAGTGGTAGTTAAATATACATTTATTGTAAATTTTTCTTCACAACTAAAGAATTATTAATAAAGATATACAGATTTATTATTAATTAAATAATTGCAGGTCAAGGAACAAATATTAAATTATAACTTATTAAGACGATAAAATGAACTACAAAATGATTCTAGAATCATGATTTCTAATTCATTACACATATTAAAAAATATCTAACAAAAAATAATATTTTTCTTTATTTAAGAAATTGGTGCCACCCAAAAACGCCTTCTGGATAGGCCAAGTAGTAATAGTGTATCCACTATTACTACTTGGCCTACTATATTGTAGTTGTCCGCAATAGTGATGACATTTAATACATTTCCTTAGGCGGTACTTCTCCGTGGCGTAACGTGTTCGGAAGTAAGGGCGGAGGAGCTCGCTCTCGAGCTAGACCCCAACGTGCAGGTGAAGGAGGAAGCGAGGCGGCTGTCGGAGCAGTCCAACCTGAGCGACCAGACCCAGGGCTACCAGCCCTACCCTTGCGCTACTGATGAAGTGGTAAGAAAACAGATCATTTTAACAATTAGTCTGTCACTCGTATGACTCATTAGAACTTTTTTATAAAAGTTCATGGAATATGTTTCTCATATAATTGACTTTTGTCAACAAATTTTAAATGTCACCGCGGCTTAACTGAAAACTCATTGTCGACCTTTATCGAGGAAACGAGAGAACTCTTTGCTTTAAAAACTGTTTGCTAACTCGAAAGTAAAGAAGTAGCGACTAGCGACAGATAGCGAAATTAAGCCACAAATTTAATTTTGCTTTCTTTATATATTCGTTCCAAGGCAGCGTAAATATTTATATAATAAGGCCTAAGGAATTAATCTTCTGGGTTCTAATAGTCATGTAAATTCGACAGGGTGACACTCCATTCCAGTTCAAAACCGAGGACGAACATGAGCCTGTAACGTACAAGGAGTCTCGGTCCAACTCCACCAACACCGTCATCACCACAGCGCAAGTTCATCATCCCAACCAGGAAGTTAATTTGGAGCAGGTAAGTTCCATGAGATTTAAAATATGTCATTAGCAGCACTCCTAGTCCATTGACCAGATTAATTGATGACATTATGAACGACTAAATTAATGAAATATAAAATCAATCATTTTGTCCATTGTTCAGGTCGCGGAAGGTGAAATGGTGGAAAACAAGCTGGTGATACCAGACGAGATGATGCAATATCTTAACCAATCAATATTGGCCACCGACACGGTAACACCAGCTAAGACGGACCCCGCCAACGATGCCGAGCCCAAGGATAAAGACCAAACAACCAAAGACAATGCGAGTGAAACGAAGAACACAAACAATTCCAGTGAAAAAATTAGTGATGTCGCGACCAGTGACGATTCCCTACTCAAAAACTTAGGTGCCATAGGAAGTGATCTCAACATAAGTGATATTCCAGTCGATTTAAGATCTTTAGACGTTAGTATGTCTGGTAACAGTGGATCTCTTCTAGCTAAAACTCCAGAGGATAAAAGCACTCCCCTACAAGAGCAAGTGATACCGGAAACCATAACAGAAAAATGCGAGCAAGATTTCACTAAACCACCGACCAGTAACCCATCAAATAATCCGTTACAATCTCTAAAAACAATGACAGCGAATCAAACGGAACAATCGAATAGGATGCGAATAAATAATCCTCTACCTCAGAAGACTGCAATGAGCCCAAAGACGATAGTCATGAGCCCTCAGAATGTCCTCAGCCCGACCCTAGCTCATAGCATGTTGAGTCCTCAGAGCCTGCCACATAGCCCACATAATCTCCAAAGCGGAATGAGTCCGCAAATGCCTCACGTTATGAGTCCCCCCAGTGTCTACAACGTTATGAGTCCTCAGAGTGTCATGAGCGTCATGTCGCCTCAACACAACGCCATGAGCCCTCAGAGTATGCAAAGTCTAATGAGTCCTCAAATGCCGAATCAAATGATGATGAGTCCACGGCATAATAATATTGGCAGTCCTTTGTCTCAAAACATCGCCAGCCCCATGATGAACATCGCAAGTCCCATGAGCCACGGCATGTCCAGCCCCATGCATCCCGGACTACAGAGCCCACTGACCAGCCCCATGGTGCAAAATATGTCAAACATGACGATGAATGGAACACCAGTACCGAGCCAATCGCAAAACGTTATGATGAATATGAGTCTCAATCAAAATCAAATGACTGGAGGTCCCTACGCAAACAGTCGACAGACTTGCAATGCTAAGATCCCAAATAAAAATTATTCCAACATTCCCAATCAATACCAAAACCAAAACTTTGGGCCGGCACCGCCGTATCCAGTGCAGAATCAAAACATGCGCAGTCAAAACATGCAACAGTATCAAATGATGCAATACAATCAGAATCAAATGGCGAGACTAGGACCGATGGTACAGAACCAACAAAACATGGCGTATAACAATCAAATGATGAATTATCAATCTGTCAATTACAACAATCTGAACAATCAAATGGAAACGTCACGGTCCTCCGCGATGAGTACAGACAACAGTGCAAACATGAGGACAATGAATAGCTATTGCGAACAACTAAATCATATTCCTGCTCAAAATCCATATACTCAGAATATGCAATATCCGCAACCACCGCCGTACAATTCGGTCGTAAACGCGGCTAACGTGATGGGACCGCCGCCGCCCAAGAACAATCACCAGTACAATCAAGCGATGATGAACAGCAATCAGTACTACAATCATCAGCGACCGTACAATCAATGGGACTATCCGGGGAATCAATTTAACAAGCACAACATGCAAAAATCGGTTCAGAATTCGGTGAACATGTCGACGGGTAGTCAGAAGCCAGCGAACGGGATTAGGGTTTCTATGAATTGCAATCAGATGAAGAATGACCAGCAGACGGATTGTAGTATGAACAGCGTGCGAAGTCAGAACCAGGCGAGTGAAGTACAAGTGTGGGACATATCGCAATCACAGATCGAAGCTTCGAATGGTAGGAAGAAGAATCAGAACACGATGCGACAGGACACGTACCAGCGCACGCTGGAGTACGTTGAGAGCTGCGAGAACTGGAAGAGCTCGGAGATGGTGTCCAGTAGCACACACCCGCTGCAGGCCGACAACATGGTCGTGAACGACCTACAAACCTCACTCTCTTCGTTCTATGAAGAAAATCAATATTTACAAATGATACAATAATAGAAGTTGCATTTTAGGCTAAGAGACTCAACAGTAAGAGAGATTAACACCGTGGTCTAGTTGATGATATCGTTGGCATGATCCTAAATTGAATGGTTATTATTTTATTTTTTCTTATTTACGATATAGTCAGTGATTCATACACTTCTTTGTCGTCAGTTTTGCATAAAGTATGCACCAGATACAAGTCTGTAAACAATATGAATCTGTGCTCGTTACACGTGTTATACATCTCCAGTGTAACGGTGTGTAGATTTTGATTTTTAGAATAACATAGTTTGTAAAACGTTGCTCTATTACAGACTGACTAATTATAAAATTCTAAAATTAGTTCGATTTAATTTTTTTTAAAGTACATTAATTTTGGAATTAAAAAAGACAAAACTTTTCACTTTCTGTAAATAGCGTAACTCTTAAGAATCTTATCGTAGATCGTCTTCCATGGTTAATTAAGTACAATAATTAGTTAGAAATTGTTAAATTCAATTATTATAAATATTAGTTATTATTGTACAGTTTAAGACATTTAATGTAATGAATGAAAAGTTAACAGTGCCTTATTAACTTTGAATTTAAAGAAATAACCCCAGTGCCTTTTCATGACGATTATATCGACTCATAGTTATTTAATTTATAACTGATCGTAGAATACGTTATAAAAATAATTTTAAATTGTATACAGTTTTATGACACTTTCTGATGATAAATACGGAAAAATAGACAAAGAAACTTATAATACCAAACGCGTGGTTCATGTAAAGTTTTTAAATATAAGGATAATAATATTTGACAGTTACGTGAAGTTCCATTTCACGCTTATATTTTTCTGTTTACAGTAATACTAAAATTATGAAGATAATACTTTCTACAATAATACTATTCAATATAACAAACGATAATTTCCGTGAAATGGAACGCAAATAAATTTGTATCTTGAATAGATCCGAGACTGTTAGTGTTCTTTACATTAAAAAAATAAACTATTTGAAAAGGCAAAACAATCAGATTGGCGATATACTAAGTTGTGGATGAAGACAGAAGAAGAAGATAACAGAGTTGGAAAAGATAATAGACCGAGGGAAGTCTCATACCATACATAATGATCTGAATCTAAATCTCTGGATTATAGGAGTTAATGTTTTTAACTTTCATGGGAATTCTTGTTCCATAATCCTTCATGATTTAATTTTATCTAAACAACTTTGTTCCTATAGTCAGATCATTTTCTGTGTAGAGCGAGTTAGCAATACACTCCCTATTATATCTTAATGGTGCTTCTGAAGCGGATAAACTCCAGTTAACGCATGCATGGTAAAATTAACTTCTATTAGGTTTACAATAGAGATATTATTGTACAAATATACACGTAATTTTTTTAGAATTTTTACAGGATTGTTTAATGTAATTTGCTAGTTAGTGGTAGTATCTAATTGTAATCTTTTATCTTAGCTTGTTATATAATTAATGCAATATTAAAAATTCTGATACGTTTCAAGGACGTCGAATCTCCTAGTTTAATTTTTTATAATGAGATTACTAGATAATAAGCTTTTGTTATATTTTTATTATTTAAATGAAAATGAATCGTACGCACAAAATAGAACTAACAGAACAAACTACTATTTTGTAATAAATTATTGTTTTTTTTTGTAATGTAAAAATGCATTTGTAAACCTGTTAGCGATATTATAATGAATTTAATGAATAAAAGTCCCATCACTAAAGTGCTTTTTCAATTTATTAAGATCCGAATGATTAAACTGACTAAAAGAAACGAGCTGTATAAAAAGTAACGAATGATTACGATCAGAGCGACACCTCTGAAACGTTATCCCATCCTTTGTCGTTTCGTCGTCGTTATTATGTTGTTAATTCGACCTCAATTTCTCTTCT
>JWHW01039811.1:338755-420606 GCA_000931545.1 Papilio glaucus
CACCGAAGCATACTTTTCTAGTCACAACATCCAGTTTCAACCCACACTTTTGCCTTATAACGCTACTTATATCCTATTTAAATACATACAGCTTATTTAAATACATAATTTCAATGTCACGCCTAACATACTTCTTAAGGATCGCATCTCAACGACATTAACTCGACTAACATGCTTTTCCTGCCAAACCCAGCTCTCACTTCCATACATTAAAGTGGGGAGTAGTATAGGATTGTGTATTGCCAGGCGAGCCTTCATAGACACATGCTGACTCCTCACTACTGTACCTATAGCCCCATTCATTTTATTTCCCGCACTCGTCGTTCAAAATTTTTAACGTGTCTACCATCTCTACATATGTTTAATACATCCCAAATACACAAACTCTTCCACCTGTTCCACATCTTTGCCATTATCATTTATATCAATTACTGTTTTACTTTATTCTCTTTCAAACACCAATACTTCCGTTTTATCTACATTCATCTTCATACCTCTACCTTCCAATGAATCGTAAGTCCTCCGCCGATGACGCTAACACGACCTGGTCATCGGAAATTTTATTCATTTATTATAAAATTTTATCATATTATCCAAAACCATGTAGAGTTAAGAGATAAAAAAATCTAAATGGGACCGATCTGGGAACAAAAACTATCAATTGAAAAATGTCTGAAAGTTTCAAAATAACAAACATAAAAAAAAACAATCAACCAATGTACTGGAAAAGTACTATTAAATACTTTCACCGTAAGTTCTGTGAGGTTCACCTGCATTCACATATCAATATTCTATTATTGATAATTGTTTGATTGGCTATTGATATCTATAGAAGTAGTTCACCTGTAGACTGTTGTGGTTTTGGACTGGGCTGTTTCCGTGCTGGGCTGTCGGAGGGCGGCGAGGACCCGAGGCTGGGCCACGCCTCTTTGCTGTTTCCATTGCTACCGTAATCTTTGCCATTACCATTACCGTTTGCCATTTCTTTTTTCGATCTGGAACGAATGAAACAAAGTATATATTTCATGTTTCTGATATTTGTTTCATATTCATACAAGTGGCATTTAGGACGTAATACAACAAGATATATTAGCCTAATAAAATAGACAGCAGTATACAATTTGTGTAATCTTATTTTTTTCTTTGTGTTTACTTGAACCAATGAAAACAGTAATCCCACTAATGCATTTTAATGCATAACTAACATATTGTCCATCCTGCATTGAAATCAACGTCATTGAAGATGGATTAGATGAAGATGGACTAGTCACGTTTCGTGACAAACGTGTAGATAAAATTGACTTTATGTAAAGAAGAAACTGACTAACTGATATATACACAGCTACTAGGCCTAGAGACTCAACATTTTGCACACAGATTCCTATTATTACATAGGCGAGCACTAAACACTTAAGTAGAGGATGTTTGTATGGAGAAACTACCCGTACGAAGCGGGGGCGGTTCGCTAGTTATGATATAGAGTACAACAAATGACCATCCTATTATACATATGTTAAAACTTCGTGTTTTACAGTGCAATCGCTAGTGATTGTGCGATTTCGCACATTACGTGGCACTATCACTTGAAGCAACTTTTATTACCATCCATGTATTGCGCTATACTTACTTAGACGTAGTGACTATGTTAATATTTGACGATGTGACCATCGGTGTCGGTGTTGTGTTTGACGGATTACCTGCAGCAAAAATAACTTCGTTAATATTATAACGCTCGAATCATTTTCAATCCAATGAGTAAAATCTTTCAATATTTTTTCGTAGGAAATTTTAAAGCTTACCATCTTTTGAACTGCCTTTTTCTGCATTCGTACTAGAATTACCTGTAATTTTCAAATTTACTTTAATTATTTTATTCAAGTTTTTTTTTAACAACAATTACGTGTTCCTAATATTGTTGTTAAATAACAAAAAAAAATAGTATTTAATTTTTGGTATAAGACTACAAAATTAACTAGAAATGAAAAAGATATGCTTCGGTGGTTCGAGCATATTGAACGGATAAATGAAGATAGAATAACGAAACAAATTTATGTTGCAAAAACGTTGGCAGGAAAACTTTTATCGATAAGATTAGTTACATACTAAAGGGCGATATAAGGAGTACCCGTAACCGACGAGCTCGTATGCCATAGATGTATGTTTTTGTTTTAAATAAACTAGCGCTTGCCCACGATCCCACCTGATGTTACGTGGCGATGTTGTCGATTGGTGGTACGCACTAGTTTGGAGTAACGGCCTATTCACTCTTCTCTTGAAGGCACGTCATAGTTGGACGGAAACACTGACGCTGGTAACTTATTCCAGTCCGTTGCCGTACGCACGATGAACGAAGATATAGAAGACGCGAGAGAGGTGTGCAATATGTGATCTCTGCCACCCCTCTGCATTCCAGGCGTGAGCAAATATTTATTTATTAACTATACCGCCTTTCTTAACTAATATCGAATTAGTCACTACAGTCAGTTCTTCACTAACTTTATTAGTAAAGTTTTGTGTGGGGTGGCTCTGGTATGGCACGGGAATTGTGAAGGCGAGAAGCGGAGAGTGTATTGTCAGGTGAGGGAGTTATATTTTATGATAAGTGTATTGTGAGGAGAGGATGTTGTGTGGTAAGGTTGTTGTTACCTGTGGTGTGGCAGTTCTTGTCGTCGGGCTTGTCGCGCTGCGCCTGCAGCAGCTGGTTGTGCAGCCGGCGCTCGTACACCTGGTGCAGGCCCGCGTGCATCTCCTCCTTGGTGAACGATGCGTTTGGATCACCTGCAACATGTCATTCTAATACACTTACTCAAATCTAGTAACGACATCATTCGAGCCACACTTTTCCCTCACTATCTATTACTTATTCTATAATTGAGAGATACGCAGTATTCATTTTATTATCGTAATTTTTCCTTTTCGACCTTATATTTAAGGAAGTTGAAGCCCACGTGTGATTCTGTGTATATACAAACACACTTTGCGTCTTCATTCAATGAGAAAAATGAGCATATGGACACCCGGTTAGAACGGAGTTTCTTTCGCTATATCTTTTTTGTGTTTGTATAAAGGAATTATTAAATAAAAGAGGGTATTTGAAACATTGAAATTATAAATATTTAGTGCATATTAAAATTGACAGCAAGCTGAATCAATTAGAAAAAAGAAAAAAGTTTTAGTTTCCTTCCTGGGTGATCGAGAAGTGCCTAAAAAATCACTGCAATAAGATGTCTGTTTTTGTTGGCGTTTTTCATTTTACACTCTTTTCGGTCTAGCCACTCAGCCCGCAAACAAACCATAACGTACGATAATGAACTCTGTTCTAATACATAAATAAAAATTCTCACCTAGTTCGTGTAAATACATGCAATCTGACTTGGGGCACGGCTGGTTCTTCATGAAGTTGGCGCAGTACTTGGTGGTGCCGAGCGAGCCCTTGAGCACGCGGCCGTCCAGCGTCACGTTGTTGACGCCCTGGATGGCACGCAGCGCGTCCGCCGACGTCACGTACGTCACGTACGCAGACGCCGACGGACCCTGGTGACCCCAGACCTCAATATTAATTAATTAAATTTGAATAGACCTTGAAAATATTTCGAGTTACCATCTAGGGTTTGAGATGAAGCAATAATTGCCAGTAAAATACACTTTAAATTAAAAGATAAATAATTGAATATAAGACTGATTCAAACTATAATGATGCCTAAATATTTCACATAAACTGTGAAACTAAGTAAACAGTTTCGGCACGAACAGCTAGTATGAAATACATTTAGTGACTTTAGTCTACAGGAGGTCAAAATGAAACATACATACACGGGACTCCTGGGACCCCTAGGAGTCCCCTGGATGTATGTCCGTCCCTCATGCAGAGAGTCTGTAAACTAATAAATACACAAAGTGGGAATGTTGTTCTTGTTACATAAATCATGTATACTCACCTGTGAGCCAGCATATGCTGTACTTTGGTTTATAACTACTTTGTGAATTTTTCCATATTTGCCAAAGTACTCTTGCCGCTTTAGAATCTGAAAAAAAAAAGAATTAAAACATGAGTCCTTAAACATAACAGAATAACAAGATTAATCAATGCAAAGAAATTGTTTGAGGAATTAACCACCACATCGTTTCTGCGAATTTGTACGAGTCATGGTAACCAAAATCTCAGGTAATCTATTTGCCCTTTTGCTCCCTTTTACAATATAGAGCAAGTAGTAGAAATGTTAGGAAAATTAAAAGGAAAAATGCAGAAAATCAGGGAGGCACACACCTATGTATTGTCGAAGCGTTCCGTCATATTTTGTTAAAAAGTAAAGCTTCGTAAAGTAAAAAAAAGTATAGGTCGTTTAATATTATGTGAATTATTACGAATTAGTGGAGAATTTGCAGCCACCACATATAGATAGTAATTTGTTATTTATTGTTATAAAAGAGCCTTGGGACAGGCTACATAGGCATGGGAAAACCCTGAGTTATTTTTTAAAATGAAAGCATTATTATCTTGTAAGTGCTTGCAAAAAAATTACATGAAATGCCTTTGGTGGTATTTTAATTTATCTATAATATATATTAAATAAGAAACTTACTGGCTTTATATATCAACGCACGACCCAAACTACAGGGCCTAGAGAATTGAAATTTTACACAGAGACTTATGTTATTATGTAAGCGAGCACTTAGAAAGGGTTATTCTAAATTCACCCCCTAAAGGTCTAAAGTAGAGGATGAAAAATTGTAGGTAGTAGTTTTCCAATATAAGTTGACCTTTGGTCTATATTAGCTCAAGCTGGACAATCAAGTCGTCGTCAAGTCAAGTCGGTTAAACTAAATTAACCTAGTCGGTTAAATTAAATAGCTTGTTTTATTTAATTGATACCTCTGGGTCGGCGAGCCGCACGGGCAGGCCGACGACGAACACGAGGTTGTTCTGCACGACGCGCACATTGGCCAGCGCGCGCCGCGACTCCAACGTCTTGTTCCGCCGTTTCTGCTCGCGCGCCTTCTTCTCCGTTTTTATGGCTGCCACCTACACAACACGAACACATCAAATATTAAGTAAGAGCTAATGGAGTACATGCTATGGTCAAGATTGCACGAGTGCAACCAACCAAATTTTGTGACTCATGTGGGAGGCTTTCGTCGTGCAGTGTACGTTTGTTGACTGAAATGGCCAATTTTAAAAATCACGACTTAACCGTATTAGTAGTCAGCAGCAACAGTTGTGACCAAGTGATTCGGCTGAATCGAAGGAGCACCACAACATCAAACACCAGAGTGAAGTAGAATTGTATTCCCCAATATTAAAGAAAACTTTTTTAAAGAAAATATGCTTGATATAAAAAAAAGTTAGCAATTTACTGTTTCTAATCGATCCCGATTAGATGAAGACATGAAACCGTTTTATAGCAACATCTTTTACAATCAAAACTTTTGCTAAAAAAAATATTCAAAAACAAAAACTTACGTATAATTAGATAAAATCCCTTTTTATCCCTTTCTCTTCTTTTCGTTATTCTCCCGCTTCTATTTCCGAAGAAACCTAGCGAGGCTACCAATAATTTGTAAGTCTTGTAATAGGTTGGTAGTGTTCAAGTAATACCTACCTTCTACTAAAAACTAAATATAAAATTTACCTGCTCTTGACTGAGTGGAGTGAAGTCTGCGGGATTCTCCGGGTACGCCTTCCGACACGCCGGACATAGCCCGTTTTCGCCTTCCCGTATACGGTTCCAGCAAAACCGGCATATCTGAAATTAAAATATCACTACTTAAAACGTAAAAAAAGTAATTATAATAAAAGTGCTTAAAATATAATATGTTATGGGATAAGCAGCAACTTTTTATGAACTAGCTGTTGCCGGCTCCGCACGGAGGATACATAATACAATACATACGAAAAGGTCTATCTATAGCACCCTTAATATTTGAAAACATTAATTACAATATTTTTAAGTTTCTTTAACTATGTTGATAAAGCATATCACGCACTTTCTGCTTATATCATGTCAAATTATTCGAAAATATGTCAAATGTACTGAGCAAATTGTTGTAGTAATTACAAGAATGAGAGTAACTACAACATCCAAAGAATGTAACATGATGAATGTTTAGATCTTGTGTCTTAGATCGTGCCTTAAAGTGTGGAACTTTCAGTAAAATTGTTCAAGAAATTGGGGAGAATCGATGTAATTGAACTATTGAAATCCATAACTGTATCAGACTTGAAATCCAAGGATTCCAAAAATATATTTTGTATTTATTCGTTTTTTCCTGGTCGAATGTACCCCGTACTGGGACTGGACTCCAAAACACACTAGCAAACTCCAGTACTCTGCGAACGTACGAAGAATATAAGACTTAAAATTTTTTGAACGGTTTCCAAGACGCAGAATTAAACCAAGTTTCTTGTACGCTTTAGATATGATGGCGTCTATATGAAGATTGAAATTCAGCTTTGAATCTAAAATGACTCCTAAGTTACGGATATGATTAACGCGTTTTATAATTTGATGCGCAAGCGAGTAATCATAAATTAAGGGAAATTAAAATTAGGGAATTTTCGTGTAAAAGAAATTATATTACATTTATCACTGTTGATAAATAATTGATTTAAATTACAATACTCATTAAAAATATCTAAATCTTTATGCAGTTGATTATAGTCTTCTTCTGTACGAATAACTTTAAAAATATCGTCTGCGTATAGTAAGTGACATGATTGACTAAAACAGGTTTCTATGTCATTTATATAAAGTTTAAAAAGGAAGGGGCCAAAATGAGATCCTTGCGGAATACCAACGGGAATCGGTAGAAATTTGGAACGAAATCGTTATTTGCTACCGCCTGACTTCGATTTCTTATATAGGACTCGATCCATTTTAGCAGGTCCCCATGTATACCGAGCCTTTGTAACTTTTAGAGTAATAATTAAATTATTTATTTTATCAAACGCTTTGGAAAAGTCGGTATACACGGCGTCCACTTGATGGCCAACATCGAGAGCTTTCGTAATGAAACTAGTGTAAGACACTAGGTTGGTATCGACGCTGCGACCGCGATAGAAACCTACTGCTCGACTGCGATGATAGTGTATTTGAGCTGTCAATTCGTTTGTAATCATTTTTTCAAATAGTTTTGCAAGATACACAATTTAGAAATAAGTCTTTGAAATCGGTCCAGCAGAGTTTTACTTTATTCGTTACAAACAGTATAAATATAATTTATGAAGATTAACGTATACAAGTCGAAGTTTATAGTGATTGAAAGAAAAGAAATTGAAGTGGACGTAAACAGTAATAAAGTGGAACGATATGTATAGTAAGTTGTTAAGTCTGTACAAATAGCAAGGATTGTTAATGTTGCCTATATTTTTATCATTATCTACTAAACTGAAATTTTGCTGTGAATGCCGAGCATTAAGATCTTGTAAAAAATGTAATAACTTACTTGGTATCCACATGTGCAAGGGTAGAAGTGGAGATCGTCCACCTCCAAAGGTTCCATACACAGGGGACATTCCACCTGGAAATGAAATAAGAGCACATTATTTATAAAACGTATAGCAAAGAAAATGTCCACAAAAAAGCAATAACAATTACACAAACTTCACAAGAAAAGAAAACAAACACATACATATTTAACAAAACAAACAAAAAGTAAAGATCAGAAAAAAGAACAATTACATAGCCATTACCATAATTTCAAACTCTCGTATTGCTAGAAAAAAACAAATCAAACCTGCTCCTCTCCACTCTGATTCAACACTGACATCCTAGTCCCGACAGCCAATTGTTCAGTCGCCTCCACCTAATACTAATGTCGGCTTACGCTACACAAGTATCCACTGCAACCTGGAACATATTAACAAACATATTTAAAACACGGTTATTATATCTAAAACTCATTAAAGTTTCTAATTCTCCATTAAAGTACTCATGGGTATGTGTGTCAATACAATAAAGTAAGAATTAGTACTCAATATTTGTATTTGGGTTTGATTTATGAGTTGTTTATTGTGTGTTAGAATACTAGAAGATTTTTGCCATTTTAACAGTGGTAGAGCCCGCAACAACAACATCTGTGGCACGAATGGGCAGGCTCGACCGGTGAAATACCATGACCTCACAGACGGTAGTTGTGAAGTAGGAGTATTTTATACTTCTTAATTTCGTGTGATAAGTGAGGTGCAGGGGGCCCGTTGTCTGTCTACTTCCCCTTCCTATCGTTTCCTACAAAGATTAGGATGAGAGGGGAAGAGGATTGGACGGGGAAATGGGTGATAGGCGAAGGAAATATCCTTTTTTCCTGTCTATCCCCTCCTCTATCCATAAAAGGTGCAACACATTTGCTTGGATGTCTATGGGTTGCGGTCACTTAACATCAGGAACCGCTTGCTCGTGTGCCACCTATTTCCTTTAAAAAAAAACATAAATTAAATAGCAATTACCTATCCATATTTCATCAACAGTTTAGATCTATGAAAATATAATTTCGAAATGTAATTTTAGTCTTTAACATTAGAAGTGTAAGTGTGTGTTTTAGTGTTAAGTGTGTACCTTTACAGATAGTATTGTATAAAGCATTTTTTACAATTCTATATAACAATTTAAAAATTTAAAAATATATCTGGTTATATGGGTTAAGAAAAAATAGTTAATAATACAACTGGCCAGTACCAATTACCGTGGGTTTTCACTGGCGTAAAATCGTGTCGCGATACAAGGTTTCTCTCTGAAAAAACATATGACAATATGTTTTATGTTAAATTTTTCGACAGTGTGAACCCACGGTTAGAAACGCAGGACTTTCTGTTCGTAAGTACGTCATTCCGCGTAATTACGTCGCCGCGTCGCGACAGTGGCGTCAAGAACACTGGTAATCGACCAGCATTTTAACAATTATAATTTGAAAAAAAAAACTAAGAACTTTTGTATCAAAATTGAACCTGGGACTAGGCATCCTAGCGGCTAGGTGTAAATTAAATAAATTTCGCAACTAGTGAATGGAATGCTATGTATATGACACACATCTTGTATTATCGTAGCTGTGATGAACATTACGTAAGCAGCAACCATTAGAAAGGTGTCAGCTGTGGGGTCATCACTTAGGATTTTTAATCACATAAAACACATAATATGTACTTATACGAATATTTGTCAGGTATGACCGAGTACAAGACATTCAAAAGTGCCGTAAGTCGCTTCGAGAAAAGGACGGCTACGGCCGTGCTCATCTAAGTGGCGGCACTACCGTTCCACCTGATTTATTATGAATAAACTTATTGGCCTTTGTTGTATATAATTGTATATAAGAATACTTTAATCAACTTTACATCTATTAATATATAAGCATTTATGTGCTTGACCAAGTCGATTCTGGTACTAATATGATGAATTTCTATTCGGTACAGTTCTGGCACATCTCTCTTGTTTCATTTACTTCAATACACCTATGTATACACATTCACCAATTTAGGGTACTCTTAAAATATCATCCTTCACTCACTTTCTCATCACTTTCTTACTTTTTTCATATGTACATTTTTTAAATGTATATACCAGCACTTGACCACAATCCCACCTTATGTTAAGTGATGTACACATTCATCATTATTCCAGTACTGACTAATTAATTATTCATTATTGGTCCCTTCATCTGTAAGTCCACCTCCAATAATGACACAAATAACTCATATTTTATATTTTTCAATGTTTTCACACAATCATCTTTTTGTATTAAGTGAGCTGTTTGTCGGCGTCACCCAAGTGAATTTTAATTTCTAGTTATTAAATAACTATTAATATTGTTTCAGAAGTTTTAAAATTTCCCCCTTACAAAAAAATCTTGCCTCCTATTTAGCATTGAAGTATAGATATTTCCTATCCACATAAGTTGCTAATTCTGTTTGAATTAAAAAATCAACTAAACAAGTAATGTTATAAACAAAGAGATTTGTGATAATCAAAAGAATATTAAAAATTATAAAAAAACTAAAGAATCATACGTGATTAAATAGTTAGGAAACACTTTTTTAACACAAGGGGTTGGTAAATAATAAAGAGATTGAACAGCCACGGGGATGCTGCACAGCCCTGTCTTACACCTTTATTGATGCTAAACCAGTCTGAGTAAACCCGGTTAATCCTAACGCAAGCAGTAGAATCTTTATAAAGAGACTTTAATGCTTGTATAAGGTCACTGTTCAATCCAAACTCAATTAAACTTAACCAGAGATCATCTCTTTTAACTTTATCATAGGCCTTTTCTAAGTCTACGAAGGTGCAGAAAATTTTTGTTTACAGCCAGAAACTTTTCTATGATCATACATGAAGAAAAGATCTGATCCATGCAACCCATTCCTTTCCTAACACCTGCTTGCACATCCCACATTTTTTCTTCTGTTTCTTTTATGACTCTTTCAAACAGTACTTTAGCAAAAAGTTTTCCCACAATGCTGAGAAGGCTGATTCTTCGGTAATTTTTACAATCATGCTGTGAACCTTTTCCTTTATATAAAGGAACGATATATATATTTAAATAATATGTTCATGTAACTAAATCCCTATTTTCATTCATTTGAAAAACCCTTGAATTTTTTTTCTGGACATCGATAAATAAGTCAAACAGTATACGGACCTTGTTTAAAACTACTTGCCGATCCATGCATTACACATTTTATTATAAAAGACCTATCATTTTTCATAATCAGGGATGTAATCTTGGCTCTTGCATTTCAAAGAAGATTCGCCAATCACTGGGCCATTGTCATAATTCAATACTAATTTCCTGTTTAATAAATATTAATAATTATATCTCTGATATGATTAGCATTCAGATTATTATTACCTATACAAACAATTGTGATAAGGTTATCAGCATAAGCTTACAAAACTAACATTATAAACAAATTCATTCAATAAAACCACTTAAATCTTAGTCAATAGCTTTTTACCAGTTAGCCGAATGACCTATTTTAATGATTTCTTTCAATAACAATTTTAGAAAAAGCTAGTTAGACTAAGAGGAAAGGGCTGCTTGTACTGGGTCTGAACTAGTCTAGTTAGCGAAGTCTGAAGTTACTGAATTGATTCAAATCATTATTTCATAATTGGAAACTCAATGATTGAGCTCAAATAAATATAAATAAGCAATGACACTCATTACCCAGAGGGGCAAACAGAGATTACAAATTTTTATTTGGCATGGTACTGGCATAACTCTCTCACTTATCCTTCTACGTACTCTCACATATCATTATCAGGAAAGAATCTTAAAGGGATCAATTGATCTATAATTTGTATATTTAATGATCATTATCAAAATTTAACCAATCTTGCACAAATAATGAAAATGAATAAGATGGATGTTTAAAAAACATACAACAATATCAAATAGAACTTTTGTAAGTATGTAGTACACTCTATAAACTGCAAATAGTCTGACAAGTGAAGGAATTGATTTTGACAATAGAGATATAAGAAAACATAATATTGCTTCTTAATTAGTTTAGGTTTATATGCTTTTTCTTAGCACTTGAATTAGATAATTATTTTAATTATATGTAATAATAATTTACGTGATATATAAAGATTATCTTAATAAAATTAACTGATAACATGCTAGTTGATGAATGAATAAGAAATTCATAAATTTCTTTATTCTGCCATACATTACCATCATCAATACACTGCTCTTTTCCCCTTTGTGGAGTTGGGACAGTACATACTTGTTTTCATATCCCTCTATCTTTCGTTGTATCTGAATTCATGCCATTCTTACACATACTACAATCCGTCCATACTTTTTTCAGTCTTCCTCTACCAACTTTAATTGAGTTTGGATTGAACAGTGATCTGTTGTTTGAAAGCTTTGAAAGACATAGATTGTGGACTAAGAATAGGTGAGCTAGTTGTAAAGTTCTCTTGTACACCGATGACCAGGTCGTGTTTACGTCATCGACGGAGGACTTCGAACTTATGCTGAATGTAGTGAATGATTCATTAGAAGGTAAAGGCATGAAAATGAATGTAATATTGTTTGAAAGACGAAAGTAATGTTGTTTGAAAGAGAACAAAGTAGGACAATAATTGAAATAACTGTTAACTATAGGGCTATAGGTACAGTAGTGAGGAGTCAGAATGTGTCTATGAAGGCTCGACTGGCAATACATAATGCTGTACTTTAATGTATGGAAGTAAGAGCTGGGTTTGGCATGCTAGTAGAATTAATTAAATATTAATGGCATTGAGATGCGATCCTTAAAAAGTATGTTAGGTGTGACATTGAAATTATATATTAAAATTAGCTGTATATATTTAAATTGGATTAAAAATAGTATTATAAGGAAAAATGTGGCTTAAAAGTGGATGTTGTAACAAGAATTGAGAAAGGTATGCTTTGGTGGTGCGGGCATGTTGAAAGGATGAGTGAAGAGAGTATAACAAAACAAATTAGTGTTGCAAAAGTGAGTGGTAGTGTTGGTAGGGGACGCCCTATGAGAACCTATATTGATGATATAAATGAAATATATGAATACATAAGATGAATAAATCAAATATGAAATTTTACATTTTTACCTTTACTGATATTTAAAATCAAAGAGGTTTACCTTCCAACTTATATCATGATCCTTCAATCCTTTTATTTGTTACTGGTTTACAATTTTTGCAATGGACCACAGCTGTGGCTTTAGTGAACTATATATATATAATGTTTATATATCATATTTATATAGTTACTAAAAAGCCAAGACACATATACTTCATACAGTGATTTTGCTAATAAAAAATCCCACAAAAGAAGCTTTTTTTTTACAATGCTAAAGGAATTATATTATATGCCATGCAGTGCACTGCATGCGTGGAATTTATTTATTGTTTTCCATTTTCATGCATTTACTTATTGCTAATATTTAATAAAGGAATTACTGAAGAACTGTACTTATGTAAAATAAATAAAAAATGATAATTGTTTGTAAGGTATTTTAGAAAATATTATAACACCTACATTTAAATGCAGAAAAGTAATTTAGTCTACTTTACATTAAAATATTGAAATTGCAAAGGTAGGGGACATTTTTGACATTACACAAGCACAAGTAATAGTTAATTTATAAATATATAAAAATTTAAAATTCAAGCCCAACTGTACCCAAGGTACTCCGAGGGAGAATATGTATTAGATTACACTTTGAAAACAAAACAACACAATCATTCAAGCTGTGTATGATAGAAGTAACAACTGCACAGAAATACATACAACACGGCATACATATGGCGTACAAAACATTACCAGACAGGTACAGTCAGTACAAAAAGTTACTTAGATGTTCGTTAGGATTATAGCTTTGATATTGAATTCTGATATATAAGCTATATATAAAATGCTTTATTTTTTTTGGATCATTGCATCTAAGAAGATAATACTATATATGCCTTATAATGTATAATAATATTCTCCAATAAGATTTTTAAGTTTGCAATGACTACAAAGAACTAATTTGCAATGGCTTACTGTTTTCATCTTAAAATAACAGTTTGGATATTGTTTTCTCATAATTTATACAATTTTTAAATTGCATAAAAAAGAATTGCAAAAAAGGCTCTATGGTATTATAATAAATATTTTAGACATTAAAAAGATCACCATTTATGTAATATCATTTTTTAGCATAAGAACAATTAATTTATCTGACAAGTGTTAGTGTATGCAACCCACAAACTGTAAGGAATTTAAAAAAAATTATATTATTTATACCTAAATACAAATACATATTAAATACAAACCTAAAATATTGCTAATTTGTGAGTTACTCCATAGGTTAAAGGATATATTAATTACTATAAATATAATATTCAATACAAATTAAGAATTGGAACACATTTTCAGTATATATTTAAGGTAAAGGCAATAAAAAATTCTAGCTTTCTATTTTACTAGGGACATGTTTAGCTTGCGGTGTAAACAAAACTTTACCTATAATGTTTTGTCTATAGAAAGGATATATAAGAGTTTTCAGTCAGTGATTCATAGAAATATACTGCAGAAAAGAATTATTAATATTTTTAGTAGAAGAATGAATAGTAGAAAAACATAAAAACATATTTACTGGAGATAACAAATTTGATTTATCAGGTGGAAGCCTAGTAGGAATTCATGTAATAGTAAACAGTGTTTTGTATGTGTTAACAATAACTTTGTGATAAATGAATCTTAACAATGACTCAACCCAGCTTTGACAAGTTCACAATTTGACATTTTATTGTCGAAAAACAATCCCAACTTCAAGATTTACGGAGAATTTAAATAATGCCAGCAGCCATCACCAATATCGGCCATATCAAAAGAAAGATTGATATGTCTAAATTAAATAATTTATCATGTCTGAAATCTAGCAAAATACTAGAAGCCAGCTGCCATTCAATAGAATATGTGGCAAAAGTCAAACTTTCATTTCGTACAAGGATGCACTAAAAATAATTATAAACAATCGACGTACCATATCTTTTCATTAAAAAACTAAAGTTTTCTAGATTCGTCACCTGATTTCATTTTAGGACAAAATAAATCGATGTTTACCTTACGTCTTCTCTCAGTGCAAATCTTTTTCTATTGCAGAATCGAGACTGCTAACCCTTCCGCTAGAATCGAAGATTAATCCTTTCCAAAGGACCTACAATGCGGTTTACAATTCAATTTAAAGCAAAATGAAAAGCTGAAATAAATACAACTGTCCCGAAGATATTTTCTGCGAGTTACTATACATTTGTTTTATGAAATGGCCTAATCTTTTACAAGATTCCGTTCTGTGATTCCATAGACAAGACCATACTTTTTAATTTCGAAAAATTAGTGCATAAATTATACTTTTGTTTGTCAAGGCAATTTGCAAAAACTAATTTATGACATTATTATATTAAGTAAAATGAAATATTATTATTGTGCTAGCTGCACTGATATAGATATAAGTTTTTTAATTATTTTATGTTTATATATATATTGCAGTAGAACCTGTATATTGTTTTACACATACATTACCGTGGGTTTCGGAGTAAAATAGTGTATCGAAACAAGCTTTCTCTCTATCTTTATCTTTGAAAAAACTGAGATGACAATATGTTTGCGACAATTTTAAACCTCAGTGGAAAGGTAACACACGGGTCAGTGTTACCAACCCTCGAAAATGTTTCCCCCTAAAACTCTGGTCAAAAGCCCCTAAAAACCGCCAAATATATAATATTGTATAAAAAAATATGAATAATAAGTATGGCCAAGATTTTTACCCTTATTTCGAAATGAATTGTTTAAATTTTTGTAGTTACGGCGAAAGTATTCGTTTCACAAAAATCCTGCAAACTTTTTTGGAATTGTTTACCAATATCCGATAAGCCGATTGATCAGCAAACAACGCTAGTTATCACCATACATGTTTGTCCAGTCCAAGCTGTCATTCTATTTTTAACAAACTGTACGTCAAAAATTATAATTATTTACTAGATAGCGTTTCAGGCCTTATCTTCTTATTCCTTCGAAAAAACATCATACCAAAAATAAAAACCCTGAAAAAGCCCGATCGCGATCATTTGCCCCGTAAATTTGGGGGAAAACCCCCAAGTTGGGAACCCTGACACGGTTGTATGAATATAAATATGTATGCTCTATGGTTTCACAAACTGACAGGTACTGAATATAGATGTAAAACTGAACCAGAAATATTTTACTTCTGTAAAACTTATTTCTATAGAATTATTTTATGTAATAATGTGGAGTAACGGTGACGAAGACTTTGTTAATGTTATTACCTAAGGTCTTTAAAGGCGGTTAGGGCCTGGGTTTAGGGCGTACCCTCGGTCCTTTTAGAGACTGAGAAACAGTCGAAAGCGTGCCTGCGGGTCAGGCCCTGATCTTGAGTTTTCTCCCTGTCTTCTTATGATAGTCGTAGATAGCGCGGCGTTGTACCAAGTGCACTTGGCTTTTGCCGACGTCGGGCAACCCGTAAGCTTAGAAGCGGGAGCTCTGCAGGAAACGTTCTCCAGGACTGCGAGGAAGAAAATCTCTATTAAAAATATCCTCCATCCTAGGGTTTCGCGTACCGATGGGATGAATGGCTGGGGAGGAACTCAGTCGATAGCGCCCAGCGAGGGACCATATCCTAGCAAAAAAAGTAAAACATGAACGTAGAGTCTAAAAACAAACTACCTGGTATAGATAATGCCGGAGAGTCCACTCCTGGGCCTAGCTCAGGCAGCCCCATCGTATCAAAGACCCCAGCACGTACTACGCGAGTGCGATATGTCCTCGGCGAGTACACTGGTTGGTGGAAGCAGAACGTATGACGATGACGTAAGTCCACAAGAGGACCCGAAGGGAATAGCGGAAGTGGGTGCTCTATAGGCGACAACTGAACACCATCTAGTATAACTACTTTTTGGCTGCGTTGTCCAGTTAAGGTACTTCGTGAGATACTGACTTCCGGGCGCGCGCCACCGGCCGTTGAAATTTTCAAATTTCAACCACCGATTCTAGAAGAGACAAATGTAGTAGCAGAATTATTTATGGACGACTTCAACATTAGCCACCCTAATGTCGGCAACTCAGCTAACTCCATCCGATCCAGGATGGACGTTGGCACAGCTTGTCCCAGCTTCCACTACAATGGAGGAAGATGATCTTCATTCACGAGAAGAAGGGAATATTTCAAAGCGTCATGATGGGTGCGCTGAGTCGTCCTCTGTTAATAACGACTGAGGTGGTTGGCAGAATGCTCTAGGTAGTCCCGCGTGGGTAAGAAATATAGGCTTATTTGTAACAGACACCTTGCTGTTGGCCAATGGAGAAATATTCGAGGAACCCAAAATGCTCGCCGAGCGCGGACCGGAAGTTGTCGTAGCAAAAATCCATGAGTTGGGACTGAAAATAGCGCCGATCAAGACCAAGGCATTGTGGTTCCACAAGTTCCGCCAAACTAGGAAACCTCCCGAGTCTTGTTGTCCAGGTAGGTGGCGCCGAAGTCGGGTAAGCTTTTCGCTTTTGACATTTTAGCCGACATAAATGCAACGATATATAGCAGGATTTGCATCCTGCGTCGTTTATGCAGGGGTGAACCAGGCAAGACGCTCGAAGCCGTTAAGCTGCAGGAGTAACAAAATGCGTTGGCGACATGACGCAACAGCTTGCTCAAGAGCGATATGCGCATAAACTTGTTATCGAAGCAGTCCTGCGTGTCGCGGTTGTTTTGGAGATTATCTGAATGGAATCGGATTCGAAGTTACGCATAAGCTTGCGCGTGTTGCCCAACGTGGGAACCGGAGTGACAAAATCTGCCTCTATAGATCGGAGGGGACTTATTATTGTCAGCAGTAGTGTCGGTGATGTTGCGCGGGAGTTGACACAAACAGAACGGAGGGCCGTTGCCTCCTTTTGTCAAACAGTCATGATTAAAAAGTAGGCCGCTGAGCGGGCCCTAGAAAGAACGGATCCCGCTCGGAAATGACTCTGTCGTGGCGCAGTCGCGCCTCATACTGGTCCACCTATAAAAGGAGATCCCGTGGCCTCTTGTTATCGCTGTCGGCGCCAACCGTGGGGTTTTAGTCGTTGTGAGTCCGACGTAATTCGACTACTGCCCCCAGATTTTGACCTGTAGCCTAAACGGCTTGACCGATTTTGAAGACTGAGGTGTACTTCGATTCGTATCAACTGTTGCCGCTAGTCATGCAGTATGGGTTCTAAATTGGTAGTCTGTGAAGGAGTTGACAATTGGTAATAAACCGATAATGGCAATGATTTGAGGCAGATTATTTGTGGCGAGCGTCAAAGACAAGCACCTCATCGGCCTTTCCACAGGCTTTCTAGTCCTATTCTCCTTCCCTTCCATTTCTTATTAGAAAAGGGAGAGGTTGGACAAGGGAAGGAAATTTCTATTTGTCTCCTCTTCTATCCAATAAAGATAGGCAACACATCTGCAACTCATTAGTTTATTGTAGATGCCTATGGGTGGCGGTCACCACCACCGCCACAGTTTTCTAAGAGGTTTTTAATGTTTTGCCGATATCTATTGGTTATAGTTATACAGACATCTAACTGTATCAACACCTCTTCTTGCTGAACGGGAAACCTTTAAACTATACTGCCAACTATCCTCTGCTGCTGACATTTTTATCACACTAGTTTTTGTATTTGTTCATTTGCATTGTAACAACTAATTAAATAATTTTCCAAATAAATTAAAAAAAATGTGCAATCACATTGATCAGTATAAAGGCAATTGAAACATGAGTATACAAGCATATTATATATTTTTTTTATAATAATTAAGAATAAATTCTTACATCACGAGCTATAAAATAAATACATTTATTGCCTTAAATTAAGTCCAAAAGTACTCTGTACAATTATTGTTAGCGATGTACAAACGAGAACGACGTGTAAAAATATTAAAAAAAAAAACAAAAAAAAATAAAAAAGGGCCTTATCGTGAAGTAAGTTAAGTTTTGCCAACTATCCTCTGTGACAAATCTACGAACAACTTAACAAATTGTGTCGGAATTCACAACCAATAGTTTGCATCTTAATTTCATCTCTTAATAATATTACACAAACTATTTTTATATCATTGCTCTTCGCTTAACCTAAAACAAGAACCATTCTTTACCTTATATTATAATTACATTTAAATTAAGACTATCTAATTTCTAGCGGGTGTTTTTATTGGACTCTTGTGCTGTTCACTCGCAACTCGCGTGGTTACGCCCTTTTTTTAATCTCAAATAGATCATAACTACACTTTGAGCGGATAACGCTTACTCGCGCGTCAACGTTAAGGTACGCGTCCTCACCTGCCGGGGTTCAAATTGCTTTTAAACAAGGCATTTTTTTACATCGAAGGCCACTGTGACGTCCACAATGTGCAATAACTAGCATACAATATTCCCCTATCCCGCTACTACATATAAAAAAATTGCTTTGCACTCGAAAATAATCGGCATCGTTCGAACGGGTTCCATAATATAAGACAAATAAATTAAATAGAAACAGTTAAAAATATCATGAAACTAAATTCATGTGGCAAACAATATGGCAACAGACATTTAAGTACCTTCTACGTGATTCATTTAAAAGTAAGGCTACAAAGAACTCGATTTGCGCTATTTTTAATACGTTTAAATGTAAATGCGTAAAAGAAAATCTAAACTTTTCCGCTTATTGTTGGATGTTTACAAAGTATGTTGTGTATGTTTATATGTATGGAAGACAGAAAAACATTGCTATCAGATCAAATATAATGCATAAAATTATAATTTACAATCTAGCACATTAGTTCCAGATGTTATACTGGCCACAAGCCAAATTATTAAAATAAAAACCAATTTCACTACAAATTAATCTAACACTAAAATGGACAAAAATATTGTATATAATAATTATGTACTTGTGTTCATTAAAAGTAACCAAACTGCGGACTCGACTGTTACAGATTACACTAACACAGTGTCGGGGCATTATTAATTTCAAAATTGACTAGATATTTGTGTGCATAGGAATCGATAATAAAATAGCTAAGTTAAGGAACCAATACACTGAAATTCTGTGCGAGCCTGTGTAAACCAAAGGACAAGATAGAAACTATATTTATTATTGCCATTAGCAAAAATAATACCTAACTGTACTTTAAATTATGTAAGAGTACACAAATAACATGTCTAAAAAAAAATATTTGTACAATTTGTACAAAAACGCTATATTTGCTATAAAAATCATACTCAGTCAAGAAAACTAGTATAATGATCTAAATTGAAAACCTTATCAAATAAAAGGTATATGCGTATCTTGACGTTTTAGAAAAAAAAATATAAATAAAACTCACGCCTGTCATCTAGACGGGTAGGCAGAGATTATGGACTTTTATTTTGCATGATCCTGATTATCCTCCCTTGCATGCTATATGATATAGTTAAGGAGTACCCTTACTTAGCCCTTTTTTCGTAAATCACCACAACTCAGGGCTATCATTGTTCAAGGGCCCAGCTAGATATTGTTACTAACTTTTGCAGAATCTAATTTGTTCATTTTTCTTACTTCACTCATTCAAATCAGTGAAGCATACATTTTTAATTCTGATCACAATATCCTCTTCCAAGCAACAATTTCATTCTCATGCATTTATTTAACCTGCCACATCAATCATACTCTTCAAAAGCCGCATTTAATTACAAAATTATTGAAAGTAAAAAAGATCACAATAATATGCGGACAAAATAAAAATCACTAACAAAATTTGATCATCACTGGCATAGAGAATTAAGTACACAGGTTTATGAATATAAAAACTTAGTTACCAGGCCGTTAAAAGATCCGTATCGGGCACAGTCACATCGGTGACGGGGCGCCGAGGTGTCCATATCACACGGCCGCGGCTTAAAGCGCCGGGACCTTCACTCTGAATCCACACCGCCCGAAGGGCAGTCATCACTTGGACGGTTGGTAGGGCGGGTAGCCCTGGTGCGGCTGCGCGGCTCTGCTGCCCGTCGCGTACAGCTGCTGCTGGAAGTTGTGAAACTGCGCCGCGTAGTTGGGGTCGGCCGTAGAGGGAACCGCGAAGCCCTGCCCTTTGAACCCGGTCGTCGGGCCTCCCATCGACGGGGGCAGCGGTTGTCCCGACCCCATACGGACGTTCCCTGGCATCCCGCCTTTAACTCCTCTGAAGTTGGGCCCGCACATGGGGTTCGGTCCGCCGCTGAAAGGATCGCCCGCCATCTTTGGCGGTGAGTTGAAACCAGCAGGGTAGTGGGGCATCCTCAGCATGCCACCTGGTGGTCTCATAACTCCCCGCATGCCGGACTCCATGTCCATTCCTCTCGCTCCGGGGAAGTACTGGACACCTTTACTGCTATCCATTTGCATTGGGTTGGTCACTCGCTGCAGGAAGTCTAAGCTCGGGGGCCCTCTCGGGCCCGTGTTGCAGGGCATCTGTGGTCTCGTTGGTAGATATTGTATCGTGTTCGGTGCACTCGCTTTAACTTGTACGTTGGCTCCATTGAACGGTGGCATTTTACCACCTCCTCCCATTCTCGGTCCGAGCATGGATGGATCGGGACCCATGGGGCCCATTGGGCCGCCCATAGGACCTCCTCCCATTTTTGGACTTAAGTTCATATCGGGTGGGAAGTCGCCGCCGCCCATCATTCCTTCCATGGGTCCGCCAATACCGGGGCCTCCCATATTGTCCATGTGACAACCTAAAAACCATGTAAGGATTATTATTAAAATCCATAAGTTGGATAGACCATGGTTATTATATTTAGAAATTAAAGCACGTGCTTATTGGTGGTTGAGCACTTTCAAGCTATCTAGGAAAAGTACTATCGCAATACCTACTAGCAGCAAAGAAGCAGTGTGTGTGCAAGCAAGAACTTTATGGTGCAAAACCTTGGAAAACAACTTATACTAGTGACGTAACTAAGCTAAATAAATAATATAAACTCGCCTAAATCATTCATCATCATATGAGGATGTCCATGTGGATGCATTGAGTGATGATGCTGCATATGATGTGGGCCCGAACCGAAGGGTCCCATTCCACCGCCGTTAGGCCCCATGGGTCCCGTCGGGCCCGACCCTCCGCCTCCCACCGTGTTTGTGAGTTGCTGTGACATCTGGGCCAGTGATGATATTGGGTCGAAGGAAGACGTAGAGGTACCCATGGGGCCATTCGGGCCTTGGTTAGGGTTGATGGGAATATTGTCTGGCCTGTTCATGCTGCACGGACCAGGAAACGGGCCTGGTAGACTCGTGCTGTTTGGACCTCCTGATAATGTTGTCTGTAATAATAATAAAAGCAATTTAAATTGTACACTTACAACCGGTTTGTTAAAAGATACATCTTACTTGTAAAAATGGTTACTTGTAAATCTGTCTACTTAAAAATCTTCGCCAGTGGTTTGCTACGAGAGTGTGGTGGTTTGGATGCTTTTACAAAACCACTGGCACAATTTTTCCGCTATTCAGAATAGCGCTACCAAGACTCCAGGTAGCCTTGTTGCTCGCCGACCGAGAAGAATCGATCGATTACGTGTACTTGTAACCACCGACTAAAGGCGACTAAAGACTATTTAAGGCGTTAAAAACAATGTTGAATACCTCATTACTGCCGGCAAGACTATCTTCCATATTCCCGCTTGGCGCGGTGGTGATGCTGCAGCTGCTCTTGACGCTGCCGGCGCAGGAGGACGCCGACGACGCCGGTGCATAAGGCCCCTGGTTCAGACTTGATGACTCCCGCTGCGGTGTTTTAGACGCGTTGTCTTGACTCGATCGGTTCGATGATGGACTCGGTCGTGATTTCTCATCTGCAATTTATTTTATTTATCTTATAAGCCTGAAGCCTGAATAGGAAATCGATTGCAATCAACTTTTCGCTGAATTTATTAAATACCAAATGTTCCTGGGGACGTGATCGTACTTTAGGCACATTTTTTGTATTTTACATTCAAGAATGCCAACAGCGAAAACTCAGTAAGTATCGAATTCTGAAGCTATTGAACTAGTTGCGCAGAATTCTTTCAGACATATTTAAGAAAAAACATATGTCATTGTGGGTATACAAAAATATGGATCATTAAACACCCTCTCAAATTGGCTCATTTATTTTAAAAAAATATATCTTGCATTACAGGGCTATTTAGAGGAGAGGATTAAAATAGTTTAAAGAAGACATTAAGTCGCCGTCGACCTTTCACCTAAGCCTCCATCATTGTTTAAAATTTTTAAACTTTTAGTATAATAAATAGGCAAAAGAAGACTCTATTGGCTTTAATGGTTAAAGATTAGTATCTAGGACACCCATGAGACCCACCTCCGCACTTCGTGTTGGCGGACGACGTCGGCGTTTGTGGATTGTTGAAGCTTGGACTCTGTTCCATGGAGAAGCGACCGGAGCGTTGCTCGGAGAGTGAGGAGTGAGGCTCGGGAGTGCCGGGCATCATACTGTTGAATCAAAATTAAAATATTGTGTTAAAAAAATATGTACGTTTAATTCTGTATTTATTTCTACAGATTAGCTGAAAGTATTTTAAACCATGGGTAGGAAGAGATAAGTAATAGACCATTAATCGCTATCTAGTTTTCACCGAGACTGTTTGATCCCAAACGTGACAAGGTTAAACCTGATGCCATTTACAAATTTTTCATTTAGTAGCTTAAATAAAAAGCTTAAACCGGCCCATGACCCGATTGTTACAGAATTTACCCATAAGAAAGAAACAAATCTTTCTGTTTACTATTAGTATAGAATAATTTATTTATTAATTGAAAAGTTACCATGTATGAATGCTCAAGAGCGTAGATGAAAGCTTGAGCTAGTAGAAAATAGGCGTTGAGACCATTTATGAAAACTTACCCCGCAGGTGACTTCTGATTAGAACTCGACTGTGGCGTTTGACCGCCGCTGTTCGAGGGCGGGCCGTTGTCTTTGAGCGAGGTGTTTGGTTGCTTCTGTATCGTTAGCTCTTGACCTAGTAATAGAACGAACTTATAAGCAAACACTTAAAAGTATCACTTGTATTCAGACGTTAACAGTATTAAGGACACGGTAAAAGTATTACAAATTAGCCATAGAGTATGAAAAGTATGTTAGCACATTTTCACCAACCACCACCAAAAAATAAGAGTAAATGTAATAAGTGAGTAACAGATATGTTTTAAAAAACGCTTAATAATCTATGTTTAAATGCATCGGCAACTACACAAGCTAAATGTTTATATGACATGTAGAATAAAGCATAAATGAAAACAATAAGCTTTTCTTCATATATGTGTGATGTAATTAAAAAGCTATTCAAACAAAACTTTTTCCTTATAATGTAATTGATGACTTTCAAAAGTTCACAATCTCCTATTTTATTCCCTGTTTTGCTAACTTCTTTACAACTATGCTTTAAATACAAAAAATAGATGACAGATATCAACAAGTTAATGAGTACATTATTTAAAAAAGTAAAATTGTTAAACAGGAGGAAAAAATGACCGAGTGACCTTGCCAGGAATTGATTTGGGTATATAAAATATTGTGTTGCCATTTTAATTGTTAGGAATTATAAATTACTTACGGTGTAAAAAAGAAAAATAAAATATAAAACTATTCAAACATAAATCCTTAAGAAATATATGTACAAGGTGTGACGGACGGTTTGAAAATGTTGTAATTAAAACTAAAGAAAACAAAATCTATTTATTTCAACTTAAATAATAGGAAAATGTGAACTTTTCAGATATTACTTCGTGTAATAAAATTAACATTGTCAGGATCGGTTGCATTTTACCTTCGAACTGGTTGAGATAGGATATTTGTTGCGGGGACGGCACGGGCATCAAACTGGGTTCCTTCCCGTGGGCATTCTGATGACTCTTCTGCTGTCTCTCCGCCAAACATTGGAGCGAGCGGACAAACACGCCCGCGTCTAGTTTCTCCAGTATCTCTTAATTGGACCAATCATTTCATATCCGAAGGTCCGTTTATAATGGTTATTCCGTATCCGGTATTTATGTTGTATTTTAGTTTGCCGTTGTTATTTCGTCACACGTTGGGATTTCAAGCGTCAAGCGTTTTGCGGGGGAAAGGGGGGAAAACAAAAAATATGCATTACAACTACAGAAAACAAAAAAATGTAAACACGACTCTCAAACTAATCGCGAAAATTTCGGATGTAAAGTGCCAAAAAAAAACAATAAAAATCTTTTGTGGTTGGGAAAATGTCTAACACAGATAATAAAATGCATGCAACCTTACATCTATGGCTGTCGATTTTAGTTTGTAGTTAACTTGATAATGTTAATAAAGGTATTGTATTTAATTTCAGTTAGTAGCACTTCATGCTATAATTAATAACCACCTTACGTTATATATCCCTCTATAAATTTTTTAAGTCACTTATAATTAAATAACTTGCATTTAATAATGTTCGACTATTGTTTTTACAAAAAAGTGTATTACGAGTAAATATTTAAATTTAAATAAAAAATTCTCTAATGTAAGACAAATGTAAGAAAAACAAGTACTGTAAATTGACATGTTTACCAGACATGCTGTACAATGCTGCGGATTGTACAAAAATATTTTTTTGATCATTGTTTAATGTATTTGTTCGTGTGTGTTGTGTATGACACGGACCTGGCGCGTCCTGCTTGTGGCCGGGCTTGCAGTGCGCGGGACTGTTGAGGCCGGAGCCGGCGCGCGAGCCCTCCGCCGACATCGGCATTTGCACCGACCCGTGCGACGGTGACGCTGTCGCTAAACAAATTCAAAATTGTATTAAATGGTAGATCTATTGATCACCTAGATCAAGGCACATTTACATTGCGAAAGTTAGTGGCAGAGGTGGTCGGGGACGTCGTAGATTAAGTGATATCGATCTGATTGATGACATACTAAAGAAAGCCGATATCAAGAGTATCCGTAACTCTTAAAATATATGCGTAGATGTATGAATGTAGAAGAAAACAGCGACAGGAGAGAGAGTGTGACAGGATCATGTGAAATAGAAATACATAATCTCTGCCTTCCCGCTGGTCTATGGTCGTGAGATTTATTTGTTTATACCTTCCTGTCCAATGTACATTTCTATAAATTGATTTCTCAAGGCTCAAAGCAGAGGTCAATCAAGCCAATAGCTTGATTTGTGACGTACATCAGACAAAGTGGCCAATCACAACCAAGACAGTGAGACTATGGGATCATTTAAGCTACCATTCCATATTAATCACAAATACACGATTGGTAAGGCCTGCTTAAGTACGTATAATATACCAATTTGACCTAGTGTACTTCAAGAAAAGAGCGTACTCCTTCAGTAAAGGCTGCAAGGTAGCACATCATCAGTTTTTCTGGCGTTGTGGAAGTTCATGTTCATGGACGTCGGTGATAACTGTAAGGTATACCGTTGTTTGTTTGCCTCCATATATAAAAATTCTATATAATTTTGGCATAGACAGAGCGGTAACTTACCAATAGGTACAGAAGCCGAGCGATGCAGCGGTGACGCACCGTAAGGCGGTGGCGGTAAACAACCCCCTCTTTCTGAACATGGCGATTTAACTTGTGTACCTGAAAAACCATTTGTTAATTAAGTTATAACGACTGTCTGATAAACAAGTGAGGGGTGCTTGTAAATGTATTAGGCAAATTTGATTGATTATGCAAGGGTTAGCCGTTTGTTTTATTTTAATTTCTGGGGATTTAATCATCAATTTCATTTAGAGTTGTACCCTATAAATTATTTTCAGATATGTTATTGCAATGTTCAGATTTAGAATAGCAGATTTCATCAGCATCATCTCAGGTTTAAAAACAAATATTGGCTGAATTAAAATTACGAAAATATAGCTTGTAACTTTACCGAAAAAACAAAAGGTTGGATAACTCACTGAGTTCCGTATCCATAGATTTGGGGTCGTCGAAGAACTGATGGTGTAGCTTCTGCCAGTCGATGTCGGCGCCGGCCGAGGGGCTCTTGGGGCTCCGCAGCCCGCCCTTGTGGCCTGGACCCAGCCCTCCGGGGTCGCCGGGACCCATCTGGAAAATTGAAAAATAAATAATAATATAAATAAAATGTTATTATTATTAACAATACTAGGGTAGAGATGTAATTCTAACTGAACAAAATTCATCGACAATGATAGGTCCCAGATGGGACAGTAAAACTGTGAAATTATCTATATTTTAAGAAATACCCGACTTGGTTTAATAGATAGCCGTTCACTACTGGAAGTAGACCAGCCATTGATCACCACAAAGATTGGTCCTCTATCACCCTTCCAGTGGGCTCTCGTAAACTTGACCAGATCATCGGTCCATCTTGTGGGGACTTAATACCTACACTGCGTTGACCTATATACGTGGCCGTTATTCGAGGACCCTTTAGCCACAACCATCGCCAACATGTCCGGTTCTTTGCCACTTAAGGTTTGCAATTCGGTTATGTTATCGGGTTGCATAAAACGTTGGATGGGCGGCTTCAGATTCGAAACGAATTTGTTGAAATTAGTCGATACATGTGGCCACATGGCTCCTTACTATAAACTCGTAGTTAAGTGAGTTACACAGGTATTACAGATTTGTATTTGGCAGTCCTGGAACAACTCTCATCAATAAATTTACACAGAAATGCAAATGGTCAATGTGTTGATATACGTACACTGCGGCCGCGGCCGTACTCGTCGCACATGGGCCCGTTAACGGACATGTGATGGTCGGGCGCGCACTCGTGCATCATGCTGCCCAGCATGCTGCCATCCATCATTATACCGCCTGAACATACAAGCACATCAACATTATTATCATGTAACATGTAATCCACAATTTCGTGTTATCTTGATGCATATCAGGGTATCATGAGATAAACAATACTTTTTATTGATCAATAAAATTATAAGTTGACAAAACACATGTATAAAACACTAGAGAACTTCCCCATCTTCACACGAGTAGTTTCTCCACACAATCTTTCATCCCCTATTTTAGTAGGGAATAAAAGATCTACCTTTACTAGAAACATTTAGAAAAATATTTTTTTAATGCCTACGTAATAACAGAAATCTATCTGCAAAGTTGTATATATTTATATTTAAAGTTTATACCATTCATTGAATTCATGTTAGGTCCAGGCATCATTCGAGGTCCCATGTGTGGTCCGCCCATCATACAGGGTTTAGGCCCTCCCATACCACCCATTGGGTTGGGCATACGCTGAAACAATAGAAGGCATGAAAAATTTGTAGACAAACATAAATAGTAATAGCAAATTTTGTAAAATAATATTCTAAAATTAAGTTTATGTGCTTCGATAAGGATAGTTTGTTGGCGAATCAAAAAATAATAATGAATAAAAAATTGCGAAATGATTAAAAGACTTACCCCCATAGGACCACCGCAGCCCCTACCCATATGCATATCGGTACACATTCCCGATTTCATGTCTGGTCCACCACAAGCACCTCGAATTCCTTTCATGCCACACGGCCCCATAGGACCCATGGGACCATTGGGGCCCATCCCCGACATCATGGGTCCATTCGGCCCCATCATTCCGTTAGGTCCCATAGAGCCGTGCCCACCCATACCCATCCCACCAGGTCCACCCATCGGTCCGCCCATAGGGCCGTTCGGTCCCATCGGGCCTCCGGGTCCCATCGGTCCCGGGCCCATGGGGCCGTTTGGGCCCATGGGTCCAGCCATGGTACAACTGGGACCGGTATTCATGCTGTTAGACATTGAAACCATGGGTCCATTAGGTCCCATCCCGGACATGGGAGGGAAGGGCATGTTGATGTTTGCGGTAGAATTTGGGGGGTTGATGTCGTTGGACTGCTGGGAGCCCTCTCCCGGTCCTTGGGCCGAGTTGCCGCCGCTTTCCGGGAACAACATCTGCTGCATCTTGCGTATCGTCGCCAGCTGTTCCTCGCGGTGCGCGCGCTGCTGCGGCGTGAGGTTCTCATCGGGTATCTTTACACCTGCTGTAGGGTAAACATACGTTTGCTAAAGACAAGCCTAGAAATATACCTTATCAGTGACTATCCAAAATGAGGTTTAAACTAACCGAAACTGCCATTTGTCCCGTGAACAATTTGAAAATGTAGACATGTGGTATATTTATTATGAGCTTAAGTTTAAAATCTGTGCAGGAGTCAATAATCACAAAATGTGGTTGTTTCAAATTTTTGTAACATGTTTCATTTATTGTTGTTTGTTGCAATCCTATTATGAATGGGGACGAATAAATCCGAAACCAGATTGCATAATGACCACGACATATAAACTCAAAAATTATACCACACACCACACAAACACAATTTTTGAGTGCATTGTTACTGTATTGTTTATTTCTTGGTGTATTTTTAGATGTCAAAATGAACCTGTTAGTCTTACGATAGGTATAAGTAAAACGATTTCCTCCCCGAAACTTAAAAAAAAAGTATAAGCAAAAGATAGATTATATATACCTTTAGGTCCCTGCTGGCACTGGGAGTCGGACGAGTCGTTCTGCTGTGAGGCGTCGCCCGCCTCCGAGCACGGCGGCATCGGCAGCGGCGGCCCGTTCGACATGCCGTTAGACATTACTGAGGAGTTTTTCTAAAAAACGTTTTTGTATAATTAAAATGATTTAAAGACGAAGATACAACTTGTGCGTTGTTAAAGTTGTATTTAGAATGAGAGTGCTGTTTTATTAAAGAGAGTAGTGTTTCTTTATAATAATAACGAAAACACGCAATTCAATATAATGTTGATTCGTGGATACAAGGTGACATATTAATGTAATTTAATTAATAGCTGTATCATAGTGGACTGCTGCAAACCATGTAGATCCATATTTGCACAACATTCATCTACAATGTTTGGAATTAAAGTATTCCCTAAAAATGTAAAAGCACTTTTTGGTACGAAGTTTTGGCAAGAAGTAAAAAATATATTTGTACAGAAATAAGTTCTAAAAAGCGTTTTACTCACGGTGTCCCATGGCATTTCACCATCAGCACCGAGGCCGTCCATGACACCACAGGACGGGGTGCCCCCTGGAAACCCATCCATGGGACCCATCCCAGGACCCATTTGTCCCATCTGTCCCATCTGGCCTGGGCCTCCTTTCATCATCATCATTTGGTTTCCAGGTCCGACCATGCGATTGGGGCCCATCATATTAGGCCCCATATGTCCCATTCCGGCATGACCCATAGGCCCCATATTCGGGCCCATGGGTCCGCCCATCATGTGGCCCATTTGGTTGGGACCTCCCATCATGGTGGGACCGCCTCGCAAGCCTCCGCGGTTTTTCGCCATTGCAAGGTTGTTCAGCCACTGGGCAGGACTTTGCTTGTTAAACTGGCCAATTTTGAGGGGGTGTTTCTGTAATATAAACAAATATTTTGCCATAACTTTTTTTATGTAACAAATAATCACACGTTTAATCAAAATAGTCTTCATAGTCCGTAAATAAGGTCGTAGTATTGTCGTACCAATTAAAATTTGGTTTACATTCTTTATCTCATTTAGCTGACTATCGTCACGTGTATTCAATATGATTTAATCTAAACATATTCCCTTTGACGTGATTTGTTTATTATCGCCGCGCTATACCAGGCGAGCGCGGGTCGCGATCGGAGTTGGAGGAGGGGAAGTCATCGGAACAGTTTCATCGCAAGGAAATTACATTTAATGTAATTGTAGTGTAAAAGTTTAATGCGGTTATGCCAACAAAACTAGAATTTGGTTTAAATTGTTAAATGATTGAATTTAGACCTTAAACACTTGTACGATTATGATAAGCTTGAGATATTTATTACCTCAAGATACTTCTTAGTGTTGGGCTGAGCGCAGTGGTAGGCTATGATGGAGTGGTGCTGGCCGGATATGACAGCCTCCGCGCTCTTGTTGGCCAGCAGCGTAGAGAACACGAAAATCTGGCTTTGCTGCTGGGTAAAAGTTAGGTTTTATTTTATCCTCTTTCATTACATGATAAATCTTTAACAAAATTATTACTGGTTTATATGTTACAAAACATATTTGGAATGTCTTTTAAGTTTGAATTATGAATGCAAACATATGTTTGAAAACAATTTATACATTAAAGTACATTATTACAAAAATCTGTGACTAATGATATGTAATTATTTAATAATATATTATGTACTAATAACAATGCTCACCGGCATAATATAAGTTTTATATTTGAATTTTTTTATTAATAAATTAAGTAATAAACAATCAAAATTGGTGATTATTTCTATAAAACGTTGAGAACATATATACGCAGATGTGTTATTAGAATTATATAAATAAAACATATATTAGTTTCCTTTATATTTGTAACTGGTAGATGCAGTCATCTCTTTATCAAGGTTTACCATGATAGTTAATAGAAAAAAACAGATGTTTAAAAAACATGGACTGCTAAAAATTTGAATTAAATATGTATACTGCAAACAAAAGTGAAGGTTACACTTGTTACTTTGCCTACGCATTTCCGTTGAGAGGCACAGATGATCCAATACACATTTAATTCAATACTTTATAGTTGTCTTTATTAAGAAAATGATGTTGTAAACTCGAACAAATATAGTTTCATATTCATATTAGGTATTCTTAAGTGTAATAACCTTTATATTTTATCTTATTACAGATTTTGTAAGTAAAATCTCCAGGCTTTTTAATGTAACTGAAGTATAGGAAGATATCTCTCCCTCGCTCATTTACTAAGATTGTACAATTAGAGAAGTATGTCGTAAGGAATGATGAAACTAACATTTATGTTTATAAAATTATTTTTTTTAGTTAGGATTTGCTTTTTATAGCTGTGGGTTTTAGTGACACTCCTAAGGTCTTAAACATAGTTATTAAATTTCGATATATTGTATATAAAAACGTATATTTAAACAGTACCTCCATACTGCCGGCTTGTTTGCTAATAACGTTAGCTGGCAGGGTCTGCGCCTCGCTGGACATGGGGCCCATGGACACGCCTCCCATGGCGCCGCCCATCCTGCACGATCCCAGACTCTCACTGTTCGGGTTGCGGCAGTTCTGATTGCTATCCTGGTGACAGAAGATGTACGTATTCAGCTGTTGCAAGAATGGGTCAGTTCGACCTCGGTAATTATTAAAACTTCGCAGTATACCAGCGCGAAGTTTTAATACTTACAATACTAAAATATTTTTTGTGTGTCTGGGAAGACCAGTCTCTGTCAAACAAGGTTGGCAAGACTTAGGTATATCTTCAATTGTTGTTGGGTAGTGTTGCTTACACTTGGTCCAAATTTATAAACTGCCATTTCTACTGATTTAAGCAAAAAAAAAATATTAAGGCTTAAGCATTTACATCATAGAATAAACATTGTCTTAGTTTTTTCCAAACTTTTCTGATAATTTTTATTGTACCAAAAATTTTATTCAATTATATGTCAATCATCATTTTTGATATGAATTAACTCTGCTCTCATGACATTCAGCTATAACTTAACCAAGCAAATATGGCAAAAATTATAAAAAATAAAGTATGGATGCTATATAATGTATATGTATATTGCAAATTGCGTATATGTTTTCTTTTATTACAATTTCTATTATATAATCAATATTTAAAATTCGCCTCTTTTATTTTAGCATGCATCTCAGTATAATTTTCCATTTTCCACTCCAAAGAACTATTCTACAAGACATGCCACATGCCAATAAGGTTCAAAGTATATTACTTTTTTTACCTGCAGGTTCCCAGTTGAACCTCTTAGGCCGGTCTGTGGGTCCAATATGTCGTTAGAATCAGAGGAGAGACGCTCCGATTTCAAGGAACCAGGGCCACCCATCTCGCAAGATGGTGATTTTGTGGGGTCACCTGTAATACAGAAAAAAGTAGATTGATCAATGATCTTTGACATTAAACACTCTTCTATGTTTTCCACCTGACTATCTACATCAAGGCTTTTCAAACCTAGAACCAGGACTTTGAAATGGTCCGTCGTAAAGTTACAAAAATAGGGGTTTCTGAAGGGTCTCTTTGGTCCGATCGTAAAAAAGGTTGTGTAGCCTTGATCATAAATACAGGTAACAGGTAAGGAAACAATAGGGTACTCGTCGATTTTTAAGAAATAGATTTATATTGTGTCTCATGGTCTATTTTATCCAAAATATTAACGACATGAACATATTTTATTTAACTATTTCATAAACATTTTGACATTACGTAACCAAAACGCGTCAACCTGTCGTGGCGACTCGAATCGACGTCAAGACAAGAAAGTGTTATCAGAAGCTTAAGAAATAAATAATATAAAATGGATACTAATTATTACAAGCACTGTATAGTACCGCAATATATCAGTACAATAATAAAATCACAGAAACGTGCCTAAGGATAATTGTACAAATAAGAAGAAACGAATAATGTCGTCTTGTTCGTCAACAATCAATGGTAATAGCGTGTAACTTCTGTCGCGCTTTGCTTTTCTATAATTCCACTTTACGGTACAGAGTTGATAAAAGAAATTTGACCTTTAGCATTCAGCAATAATAAATGATCCTATGGATATGGAGGTTAAGATCCATATCTCAGCCTCAAAAATATTTATAAATTTGAGTAATAAAAACACCTTTACATAGCTCAATCGCCATTGTAACACCCCTACTGTTGACTGTTGTTTATTAAGTTTTGATATTACGGATAATCTGCAGAATGCAGAGAAGAAATTGGTGTTAGTTGCACACTGACCATAACAATATCGATTTTGTCCCATTTGCCTTTATTAAACCTGCGTCCATTATAACACAGTAGATATCAATGGCGATAGTATTATTTTGTTGCAGAATTACTGGTAAACGATAATTTTCACTAAGAAGTCGTTGCAAAGTTTATGTGTTTACTAGATTGTGACATCATGCGCTCCGATTGGCATTCGCTGTCACGTGAGTGATGACGGCAAAATCGCAATTTTATTTCTCAAAAATAGATAAATTAAAAATGAACATTTATTATTTGAATTGCAAAAATTTAATTTTTACGTGTATAGACCGTAAACTGCCATATAAATTAAAATCTACCAATTTACTTCATACTGTCAACTACCCTAATAGTTTTTTTTCAACAATTCGCTGTTAATTTAAAAATGTAAACAAGTAATAGTTTTGAATACTCGACTGACTGTATGATTATTGACATTTTATTGATTTACTTATATGATAGATATTTATGAAGTGTGCCAGAGTGTCATAGCGCTATGAATGACGTCACATGCGCTATGACGCTGGGAAAGAATACGAGTCTGTAGCAATAAGCCTTCTTACGAGTGTGTGGTATGCGTATAAAAAAAGATATCAGTTCATAAAGGACCGATTTAAAACTCAGCACACAGTCTCTTACACCAGAACTTCTTTATGCATTTTCGTTCAGCATTCAACTCACTCTGACAACTGACAACAAGACAGAGGCCAGCCGAACGGTCAAATCCATACTTAGCAAGAGCAAAATCGTCGAAAATCGATACTAATTCTAAGCGAAGTATTTACAGTACCGCACAACGTCCTAAGCATGAAATTCACAAAAATAGGTGAATTTTTGCTTAGTACGTTGCTGAGCGCTTACTGCTTTGGCTAAGCCATTGCTTAGTAACGTCTATTTATCTTGACCTATTGATCTTATGTTAATAATTCTGTAATCAGTAAAAAGCTACTATAATAAGAACTAACATAAATATACCCCAGAAAGGAAGAATAACTTTCTATACATGTAAAATTGTATCATACATTTTTTTTAAATATAGAAAACTATGACGTATTTTTATGTTCCTTTTTGTATTTTGCGTATGCAGTTGTTAACGTCATACGACATTGTAATGCGCCATTACAAAACAATTATTTCCGGCTGCAGAGGATTAAACCTATACAAAAAGTACGCTAGCGATTATTACCAATGTCGAAGCAATGTCGGACATTCAGACTAACACCTACTATTGTTTAATGTCGTTGAGTACTCAAGTTTAATTTACGAGTTGAATTAAAAAAAATTTTTGTTGATTTTAAAATAAATTATAGTTCAAAAAACATGCAAATGCAAATCTCAATTTAATAAGGTGGCGTTATTCTCATCTTAAGCTGTGCCGGTCATACCCGGGCCGGCGATTTACTTTTTAATTTAGTTTAGTTTCTTAATGTGGGCTTTTTAACTATGTCATACAATATATATAATATTACATCTCGGGATATAAATAAATATCGAATATCAAGCTATGAATGTTTTTTCGACCGACCGAGCGATATTTTCAAACAGTATATTTTTCCTCCTGTCTCCGCACACCGTCTACGCTGCTGCTACGTTCTCGCTCCTCAATGATACGATCCAATGACGAACAGAAACTGGTTAATAGTCTCACATTGTGAAGGACAATCGCGGGAGATAATTTATATATTATATCCCATTATGAGAATCCAGCTTTATGTATGTATGTCTCACCGTCACTGTCCATGAGGCCGTCGATCTCTGTCTTGATGCCGTCGACGCCCAGCTCGGGGTTGGCGTCGTCCGGCTGCGTGTGCGGCTCCAACTTCACTCTGTGCGCTTCCTCGGGTTCCTTCTTCAACGCCGCCGGCGTCGGCAGCGACGCGCTCGGTGGACGTGAACCATGACCTAGAAATACCATGTTAGAGACCATTGAATAAAAATGGTTTTTAAATAGTTGTTACCCAAATGGGTTGACTCGAGGAAATACAGAAAACACTAGTATAGGCCAGAAGCCTACTACTTCTGCGTTTCGCGTTTGAGGAACCGCTCTCTTTTTATTTATATCACCTACCCACCACTTTCCTACAAAAGGGCTGGAACTCTGCCGATTGTTGTGGATGTTAATGGGCAGCGGTCATCATTTACCCATCATCATCCGAGGCACATTTAAAAAAAAAATTCGGTATCGGTAATCCGTATTATTATTAAATCGTTGATTATTTATTATTATACTATTTTCGAGCCTGTTTTGATTTTCACTTCTGCTGTCGGCAGTCCTTACCGCCTGTGTTTTTTCTCCTTGCACACTCGGTCATAAATCATAATAAGGCTAGAGCGGTGAGCATTCGTGCGCGGGCGCAACGCCGTTTACGACGAGAACGAGACGAATATTTGATTACATAGTATTTGTTTTAATTTTCATCTTATTATTCTTATTTTAATATATACATTATTTTCCTTATACTTTATTACCGACTAAAATTATTACAGTCAAATTATACACTATCGATACCCTTATCGATAGCAATAATGCGCGCAGCAAACTTACAGAAGAATATTGTGCCAGCCCATAAGACCCAGGAGTGGGAGAGAGATCGAAATGCTCACTGCACCCGCTCCCACTTTTTACGACCGAGAGTGCGAGGACAAAAAAACTACCACAATGGTGAAACAATTTTTGAAATCGGTCCAGTAGCTTTTGAGTTTATTCGTTACCAACATACAAAGTACAATTTCTTTATATTACTAGCTGTTCCCGCGACTTCGTCCGCGTGAAAATCAATAAAAAGGTTTTAACGTCGACATACTCATAAGAAGGCATTTTTAACATGTGCTTTAAAAAATATGAGTATTCCTAGTATGGAACGTAGCCATACTAACTACGTGACCTTTTTTTTTTGCAACTTTTTTCTTGTTTTTCTTTTCAGTCACAATTTTTTAATTTCGGCACCACAAAAATTTTGTGAAAGCTTTTTGATAACAAACGATATCATCCATACAGATAAATAAAATTGAAGTGTATTTAATATCAAAATAAAATTTCTATACTCAATACACATAATGTATATACGGTACTTATAAAAAAACAAAAGTACAATTTCAAAAAAAAAATTGTCTGTCCTGTATTCCGGGTAATGTCCGAAACGACTGAACCGATTTGGATGGGTCTTTTACTGGAAGATAGGTAATATTGTAAGGATTCAAATAGGCTAATTTAAGCAAAAGAATTAGGGTTCATTTTGCTTGCGAACTTTATTTTTATATTGTTTTTACTTATTAATCGTAAATGTTCCGATGACTTTTCACAATTTAATAATAATAAATAGGAATCAATTTTTTACGTTACTTGATTATTTTACATTACAATTAGTTGATATTAAACAATGATTTCTTATATTTACGCGAATACTACACATAGTAATAATTTTTTCGGATTTTATCACGTTTATTTTAAGTTTTTGTTCCCGACGTTACGAATACTTTACAGCGCTCATGGTCACATGATATTTAATATCTAAGTTTATGATTTACACTGGAATTTATATTATATATAATCAAACCTTTCCAAAAGCACGAGAAAGCCAACAAAATCAAAAAAGATTAAGAGAAAATCGTCTTAAATGTACAAATGAGCAGATTTGGTTGATTCACCTTAAACCCCATACATTAATACACTTATTTTATATCATTCAGAACAGCATTCTCAATGACGGTAAAATTTGTTCATGTTCTGAGGTAAAAAAAATATTTTTTTAATTAATATTATTGTTTGTTATTAATCCATATTACAATTTACAAAAAGCTTCCACTTTATTTTTGTGGTGCCGAAATTTCTAAGATAGTAAACAGCCGCCTTTCAATGATGATCTCAGTAGCTACCAATCGTTTCACGTTGCATACTAACTTTTAAACTGAACAGCACAAAGGGTAAATTATATTTATTTATAAGGGAACGTACCCATACTAGTACGTGACCCGCTGGACTGGGGGCGGGAGATTTTCAAAATACCACGCTTGGTCATTATGGCGATGGGGGGCTTAGATTTTTTTCACGTATGCCAAACTGTAAACACAGGCCGCATTAATAAAGACAAATATGAGCCATTTTTTTTAAATTTCTATTCATAATATATTTTTTTTATTTAAAACCATATTTATTTTATGAACTACTGCGTAAAGGGTTGGGGGGGAGGTCTTGGCATATACTACGGGTGGACACCGAGAAGGAAGTAAAAAAATTTGCAAGTCGGTGGAACACCCAGTATTAAAAATAAATATAACTAATAATAGAATTGAGAGAGGTGTGCCAGGATCGAGCCAAATGGAACCCCTCTGGGTTACGGGCGCATATTTATTTATTTAAAACTAATAATCAGTGTGGACGAAGTGTTCGAAAAGTTGAAAGTAACTAGTTCAAGCTGGGTCTAAATCAATTTCAGAATTACAGCAGATTAGAATTTGAACATGATTAATTAAACACTTTGTTGTTTCTGTTTGTATTGCATTATCTTTTATCTACAATTTATTGTTGTTGTATTACGCAAACCTTGATAAATTGAAGAGATAACGTCAGCTCGCACTGTTGTTAGTCTCCACAGATGTAGTTAGTTTCAATGGGGATGCGTGTAACATTTAGCAGACTATCCTATACTTATATATAGGATATATATATATAACACAATAGCATCACTAATATTGTTATTGGTATGATGATGATGATACCTTAACACTTCGAAATCTTGTCTTCTCGTGTTCAAAGCATGGAAATGACGTGGAGAGTGGATGGTATAATTTGACATAGAATGGCACTCTCATAGGAGTATTTTTATGCAATGCAAACCCACCGAATGGGTCAACTAGTTTTTTTTTAATGAAAAAAGCAAACGAACGAGCGGGTCATTTGATATTTTTAAATTGTTCACTCAAAAACACAGGCTGGTTTTGCTCTTCCAGATTGTATGGCGACCATTCGTTCATAACATTAGTTAAGTTTTAAAACTTTCAACTTTAAGATTATAAAATCAATTCGAATACGTAAATCTAAAGATACCGGTTGACTCATAAGTTGTATGAGCGCGTGCCTTTTCACGCGGCTTATCATCTCTCGGCCTATCCATTAGCCTTTACAATCAATAAGTATTGTTACAAACGCGGCATCGAACGTAAGACTAATCGATTACATGCCCAGCTGACATGGTTTGCTTTCACCGTCGCGTCGCATTACTATAATTTCTTTTATATCGCTTTATGACTTAGAAGCTTTTGAAATTGTTTTTATGGAATTCGGTGGACATATAACCGGTTAAGATTTATTGATTGATTGTTGATGAATGTTTAAGCGTCACACTTTACTGGAATTACAGTGAGTGGTAGGGCCTGCAACAACATCAGTTGCACGAATGGGCCGGCTCGACCGGTAAAATACCAAGACCTCACAGAAGACAGGCGTGAAGGTGCCGGAAGCTTGTTCTGGTCCTCTTCCCCTTTCAACCCTTTTGTTAATAAGAGAAGGATGGGAAGGAGAAGAGGATTTGATGGACGAGGTACGGATAAGAAAAGGAATTTTCTTAAAGGTAGGTAACGCATCCGCAACATATTCGCTTGTAGCAGAGGCCTGTGAGTAGCGGTCACTTAATATAAGGTGAACCCCTTGCTCGTTTGCCACCTTGTTCTATAAAAAAAACATTTTGACATTGCCGGACGTACTTGTTTTGGACACGAACGAATACTAAGATCTCGAGTACCACTTATCGTTGTGTTTTGACTGATAATTGTGGTGCTGCAGAATCTGTCCTCTTCCTATCCATTCCTCATTTCCTTATCGACGCTTTCTCTCTCATTTCTAACTTTTCTGTATGTACGATATAGAAAAATAAAAAAGTGTCCAGCTATAAGCAAGTAATAAAAACCGTCCAAAACAGCGCTAGCATAGACAAAAGCATACACAGAGATGGTTCTCCTTATCTCTAACCAGGTAGATCACAAAACAGTTTTGGCAAGGACTTTTCATAATTATTCTGGACACTATTATACATAGACATAGAATCTAACCAATGAAGACCAACGAAGCATGGAAAAGGGACACATTTTCTATAGTACACCCCGTGAGAGAGAAAGATTTGCACAATAAATAGTACTAATATAACAATGTTTTTTTCGAGAAGAGGCCATAGCGTCCACCTTACTTGTTTGCGATCGCGTATTTTCTCAATTTGTTTATAATTATATATAATATCATATTGATTTTTTAAATATATGTTTTAGTTAGAGGTAGAATTTAAGAATATTTTAAATTTAATTGTTTGCATACACTAGGGCTTGCAAAATGGTGGCGTAATGAGTTTCGATATCGATGCGATAGTTTCAAAAAGTAGTTAGATAGTAATACGGACATAAAATATACGTAATCTATTTGAGGTTACTTGACTTTCTTATTTTTTTTATTTTCCGCCGAAAATTATGAACTCGTACCAAAAATGTAATGAAAGTTATACGTAATAACCAGCACCTGTTTAATGATTTAAAATATCATGTTTTAGATAAAGCCTTGTTACATAATCATAGCCTGCTTATGAGTGATCGATTCAAATTATTAAAATTTGATAACGAAACTTTACGCACCCTAATAATAAATAAGAGTTATTTTCAGAGGCGAATAAATACGTTAAATAAATTGTGTAACGGGTGTCTTCGGGGCGTGGCGTGTGAAGTGAGACAAACTGTCTGTGACTTTCAAAAAGTCAAAGATTTATTTTGTAACAGAACAGTACAAGTTACCAAATAATAACACTAGCAACTAACTAAAGCAAGTGTAGTTGGCTGTCCAACTATGAGTATTTCCTTGTTATATAATGAACAGTCGCACACAGGTGGAAGCAGTTACTGGATAGCCCAGAAAACTCCTATAGGACAATGAGCCTAATACTAGTAACGGCAAAGTGCGCAGAGACAAAACTTACCTGAGAACTTATCGTAATTTATTTAACACTTCTACAGAGCGTTCTAAACAGAAGTAGCGCGATCAACTTATTACGCGTTTCCCTTTACATACATATAATAAATAATGAGCAAAAATATGTTTTATTATTTATTAATAGCTTCTGAATGGAACTTAGTCCGAGCGGATTTTTGACTTGAAACTCCTGTCTGTCAATTTTCGGGCAAATCGGTTTGGCGAGAAACAGACACATGATTAAAATATAATATTTTTGGCCAAAAATAAAATATGTAATTTATCAGCTTCGATGGTGGATATTCGCTCAGAAAACATTACTACATGATCGGCGTTATTTTGACCGGCAAGACTACAAAAAATAAACTGTTCATTTTTAATTCCGTATGAAATATCGATAAAAACATGTATCAGGATGACAGCACTATTTTTAATTTCCACATAGATGACTACAACTGCGCGTATGTTTTTATTATCATTTCTAATCTGTCATTGTTTAACTTGTACATTCGAAATGTGTGGAATTATTATCACATTTGCCAACGGTCCTGTTTGTGTCATTGAGTTTTGAAATAAATTGAACTTTGAACTCATAAGCATATTGTTTCCTCCCATGGATGTGGCTGGGAACAGCAGTTGAGATTTAACTTTGAAAAGCTGTCAAACTCAGAGGACTCAGATGAACGGTTTACCAGTACAACTCCCGTAAAGCTCTCTCTCTCGTCTAAAACTACGCCGGTCAAAAATCCATTAGCCATTAAAATATTTTTCTGCCGTTAACCGCCTTAGTCGAATATGTTTAATCAGATGGAAATTGTGGACCGCATAGTATGAGAATATTCGTTAATCATCATAGTCCACAAAATCGGTTTTTGTCACATAGAAGTTGGTGTATTATAATTGTGGCGTGATAAAATACACTTTATAATTTTCAAACATAATTGAATACTCCGCCATCTATTATCAATAGTAGGCACTAGTTGCATACAGTAACTTCACACGGGCATAGTCACTCTAGATAAACGGCACTGAAAATGACCTTAAAGACAAATGCAGTTGACTGTTGATAATTGCATAAATATAACTACTTAATTCATTGCTTGAGTTAGGAGCACTAATATTTTCTACTAGCTGTGCGCCGAGGATTCAATCGCCGTTTAATTAGATTTAATTCGTGTATCACAAATACATACATTTGTTAAAAAAATATGTACAAATTCGGACATGGAATTTTTCTAATCATTAAATTGATATTTATCCAAAAATACAAAAACAGTTATTTAGATTCACTTTAATTGTCCACTCATGTGAAAAGCTAAAATAGTTGTTAAATTTTCTTAATTTTTTTTCAATTTTTTTCTTATATAAAAGAACGTTCTTCTGGCAATAACGAAACACAAAAACGAATTAGCGAAATCCGTCCATTAGTTCACGCATCATGCCGTGATCAAGGGAAATAGGGATTCATTTTTACATATATAGTAGATTACAAAAAACGTTTACCTAAGCGGAAAAACAAACCCACAAAAATGGGAAAAAAATAAAACATAACTTTTTTTATAACACCAATGGAAAGGATTGCTCATTAGGATTGTTTCTTTCTAAATAACATAGTATGTTAGATGAAAGGAAGACCATCAAAATCAAATTACTAAAAGATTTTTTACACTGCGGAATGGATCTATTTGAGCATTTGATAAATAATTTAAGTTTCGATGTAATTTAATAATAAATTTTGGACACTTATTTTCGGTAAATAAACGATCATGATATGATACAATATGTTGTAGTTCTATGTAATTTTTTTGAGATAAAATGTTAAATTCATTGTCTTCCTTTTCTAACATACTGTGTGATAAGGGGAAAACTATACTTTTGATTACACCTTTTTTATAAAATGCATGTATTTTTTTCATTTCACAGGCCCTTTGAATGCAGTTCAAATTCTTTTTAAAATTAAAATGAAGTATCCTATAAGGAAAACAACGACGTTTAGATTTAGATACGAATCTACAATATTTAAAATACTTCAGGTGGATGGGCACTGCCGTCAGACACCATGTATATAATAATAGATGTGGTATATGTTAAATAAGACAAAAACTTACATTTCGGGTAGATAGACTTGTAATATCTGTTTATATACATATTTTAGCACTTGTAGCGTTAACACAACTGGCTACTTTTGCATGTAAATTCAGAATGACTACCAACAAATTGGAACCCTATTATCACAATAAATGGATTCCTGTGTTTGTTTGAAAGCTATAACATGTTTTAATCGATCTTAGTGTAAGGTTTGTTCATTAAATCCAGCCTGATGTATTATGTATATCAGAGGTATTTTTTTGATTTTTATGTGTCAGAATTTGCCCCTATATGAAAAAACATGTTTTTTTCTCAGCTAAGTTTAACACTAAAAACATAGCAAGTGTATCGATCTTGTGGAAAGCAACATGTCCATAAATATGGATTGAGATGGTCGTGGATATAAGTTTAACATTTAACGTTATTAAGTTTTTATTATGTTATATGTTTTCCCCGCACATGTATACTCTAGCGATCTACTGTATCCTAAATTGCTTAACCGATTTTTTGTACTTGTTTTATTTTTGGTTTTGGTCTTGTGAATTCATTTAAATAAATAAATAACATTGACATACCAGGTTCCGTTGGGTCGTTGGGTTCGTCCTTGATGCGGGCGCCCCCGCCCTTCTCCTTCTCCTTGATCATACCCCTACGTGCCTTCGCCAACTTGACTGTGGATTTTTTTAAAAATAGTCAGAAATTATTGAAAATAAGTGACATATTAATAAATTAAATTATTAAAAATAACAGTGATCACAATCATTTTGTTTCTTTATCAAGTAATAATCACTAAAAAAGATCCATCGTACACTCAAATTGTTTATTTATTAAAAATTTGTATTATTCTAATATTTCCGACCAGATTATATATAGAGAAAGAAAGAAGAAAGCTCTTTCACTGCTTTGACATATAGATATGTGTGTGCATGGATTTCATTACTTCAAAATATGAGTACATGCTTCATTACTAATGTAAGAAATACACAAAATATGCATGAAATATATGTTTACATTAATATCAATTTTCTTGGACATATTCTACTAAAATAATATTTTCTCCAATGTTTCAATTTTAATCATCATGCAGTTAAGTTCTAACACACTGTCAAAAATGCAAACTTTTCAGGAGAGTGTAAAAACTGCATAATTTTACATAGATTGCATTTTATTTTTCTGAAATTTTAGGAGTTGTGAAACAATGAAAGAAATAATGTGTCTTATGAGTCTTCAGCAAATGACATCAAAGTCTCAAAATTGCCAAAAAAAACTATTTTGTTGTGTTACAACTTATGCAACGATATAAGTAAATTTTTAGTACTATTACTGAGATTATCTTTAAAAATCATTATCATTATATATTCATTTGAGCTCTCTACAGTTTCTCAAGAAAAATAAATAAGAAATATTTTTCCATTTATTTATTAGAAGTACAGAAAACCTACCTGATGTGCATGTTGATGGCCAATTAATTTATATTTTGGTTATTTTATGTATAATAACATTAAATGCCTTCTTATGTTATGGTTTTCAACCTTTTTGTGATTTATCACAATGTATAATTTGTATTACAAACATACATAATATTATTAGTATATAACACAGATGTATAAAGTACTCTTACAAAATATATTTTTTTATGGGAAAGTTTAAATAGCTTTAACCCCATTTTTTGTTTTGATTTATAGATTTATCTGTTTAAATAGCTATTTAATCAATTTGATATTCCATGTTTGTGCAATATTTCAACACCAAGCTTAATAATAATGTTACAGAAGATTCAAGTGATGATTCGGTCATGTCCAAATAGGAAGTAGAATCCGACGACCAAAGTTCCTAATAGAAAGAGTAAGTATTTTGATTGTTTTATTTCTTTTACTTGATTTTTTATCTAAGTATTATCCATTATTACTATACTAGTAAATAATTACATATAAAAGAAAACACTCAACAACTCTTTATATTGTTTTATAGAAGGTGATCCACCTTAATCATTTTAATTATAATCCATAAGGGGCTGAAAAGTTATTGAATGTCACAACACTATTAAAAATAAAAACAGAATTGTATTAATTCACTATGCTTCATCGCTGCAATAATTAAGAAACTTCATATATCAAAAGTTAAATAATTGGTGGAACAGGGTATAGTTAATTTATTACAGATGCCATCAGATTCATACATGTAACAAAGATTGTTTAAAACTGAATCGTAATAGAATTAGTATGTCCCCATCTCATTAATACAACAATAATCAAGTATTTAAAGTAATTTTAATTATATATAATAAATAGATACCAGTGTTGAATTATAAATACCACCAACAACTATTAATGTGAACAAATATTTTTTTAAATCACTATCTTGAAAGCATTGTATGTATAAATATCTAAGGCTAACAATAAGTATCAATAAAATGGAGACAGTTTGATAGCAAAGGCCAAGTTTTTGATGAGAAATAGTCGGGTAGTAAGCATGACAGCAGTGAAACCATGTTTATTTATTGTAAATTTTGATACTAAAGATATTTTACTATCACTTTATTTATATTTTAATTCTAATTGTTGGTGAATTTAAAAAAGAAACATATTTTTTATATCTATATAAAATATAACATGCATAATGTGTAAGCCTTCCAGCCAACATTTTAGGGATAAATGTGTAAAAGAAATCACCAAAGCTTTCTCAATCTGCACCAATAGGTAAATTAATATATAAGATATGATTTTTAATGTATAATATTAGACTACAATTATTTCTTTTTTAATTTACATTTCACTTTCTATCATATTCTTAATTTAATACTGGCTAGAAACTTTTATGGTATACCTTTGTATTTAGGACTGAAAAAGTACTTAAATTCATTATTTACATCCATGAAGAATGTTGTATGATAAAAACTTACATGCATAACTTTTGCTAATTAAACAATATAAGCATAAAATAATAATAAAAGGTTACCATTGATAGGATCATGTAAACAGAAGTGTAAGGTCGTTGTATACATACAACACGACCTGCCGCGAAGATTTCGTCACAGGCGAAATTATTGGCACATGTCCCACAAAACCACGGCGCGCCACTTCATTACAAGAATGTCATTATGCTGCAGCAAACGATCGAGAAATTATTATAAATAGAGATCTCAAAGAACCTTGGACGGAAGACGCTAGCGGCGCCCCGCGGACCCGCGCTGCGACCGGCCGCTGCCAGGTCCTGATCGTTTCCAGATATTCAACTAATACGAGAATACGCCGCAACCACCATAAAAAATCCAGGTTTACTCTCCATACATAAACAATGAGATAGGTCGGGTGTAGACGGGCGCGAAGCACACCAAACGCACGCTTATTATGGCCGATTTATTGCCAAAGACACGCTGTTTGGATGAGACGACACCGTCAGAGAAAGCGTCTAACAATAATTTATATCATTCGTGTGATCTAATTAAGGTATAACGATGGGTATGCAATAAGAAACAAAAAATCGGGATCGCTGACATTTTTGTTTATGGTACATCGACAAGACGAGATCCAGAATCCACAAATAGCAAGCAAACGTACATGATTACCGCCTCCTGACGGATTCACTAGCACTTGATAACACAAAACACGGTGTTTCTTCACATTTATGTAAGTTTCATCGTTAAAATACACTCATATAATTAATTTCTTTCTATAAGCATATAACACAAATCACCACGCACACACAACACAACATACATAATATATGTACACCAATACACATGGGATGGATACTTCTCACAAATTTCCTTTTCTACACAAAAACAACAAAAGTGTGAGAACTAAGATATCCGTTCGGTTACGCGTATCAGCATGGGTTGTTATTTTGATAAGTTTTAACGATTCTATTCCTATGTCAAAGAGTTTGAATTTTGTAAGCCTACATTTAAGATTATTGGAAGTTTAATTATCAGCATCTTGAGGCTCGAGCGTTGTTTTTTGGCTCAGAAAGGGAAGATTAAAAAAATGAAAGGTGGCATGAAAGTTTTCTGCCCAGAAATAGGATTAATTTGTTTTTTAATGTTTTGAGTGAGTATTTAACGTCATAATCCACGACAACGAAATATTTATTTAAAAATGTGTTCGTAAAATAATACATTTACAATAATATACAAAGATCGTAAAAGGGATAAGATACTTAGAAAAATATTTTTGTTAGAATAGTCTACGTGAAGCGTTAAGATAGTTAGAAAAGACGATTATTATTGCTTATTGAGCATAATAATCAGTTTGTGACCCGAATACCGATTATTATAGATACTCAATTTAGCGGCAAATAATAAAATAAAAACATGGAATACAAAAAATTGATAATGAAATTAATCAGTAAAAGGAATTATGCTTTGTTAGGAACAAAACTATCACAATCTATTTTTAATCATTAAGATTCTATATTATTTGATATACATTCAGTATTAATGTTGTTTTGGGACAATTCTTCTAAACCTCAAAATATACTAATAAATAAAAAGGGCGTTCTAAATTTATCCTTAAATATGCTCATTGTGTATCCGAACACAATTATTCTTGAAATAGTACATACTGGTGGTATATACTCTGAGAAATCTATTTGTTTCACTGTTTATTCTACCTCTTGCCAATAGTCTATGGTCGATCTTAATTTATTCAAAATGGATTCACTAATTATTTACTTGAATAAATGATTCTACTATATGATTTTTTTTTACAAAATTACCATTTTCCAAAGAAATATGTATTTTTACAACTAGCATTTACCTGAACTCACCTTAAGTCGTATTATGCTTATTTATCAATTAAAATCTAAATCTTAAAGTTTTTGAAGTGTAGTTTTTTAGTAATTTTTAAAAAGCACAAATTAAAACAATTTTTAATTTGTAATTATGGTTCAAAAATAAAATTACAGTGTTTGCAACTAATGAAACACAAACATCCCTTACTCTTAGTTGTAGGACTAGGTTATTAAAAGCTTTGAATTGTCTATGGTTATTTAATGCAAAAGGCGCTGAAGGGAGGAGGGTCGGTAGATTTCGCTTCGTTGTCGTCTAAATTTTAATGTGATTAGTCTCGAACTTGATTTAAATGGATTGGATTAAGTGATACCGTTGGTGCTCAAACCGTTTACTTGACGCTTCAAGAGAGTTGTACGCTGCGCTGCTGATTACATTCCGACCGCTCCCAGTGCGTAAAGTACGTACGTCAGTAACTAAGTATTTTTCTAGCCGTTTGTACTACTTGCTTATAGTACGGGCCGTGTGATAGTAAAAGCTGTTGGAAAGTGCATTCATAGAAGTACTTGATGGCGTAAACACCTATCTCACGTCCCATTTAGTGCAGAGCAGTATGCGTTTATAGTGGTCTTTGCTATTTCAATGTTTGAAGCCATTTTCGGTGTGTGCTCGATCTGTGATATTTACGTGTTTGAATTGTAATAAAAGTGGTTAAACTGAGGATATTCCCCGAAGCCGACAATCAGTAAGATAATTCAACATAATCATTCAATAATATATATCTGCCTCATCTTTTTATCATTTTTCTTTCGAAAAGGTTTTTGAACATTTGTGGGTAAATACTTGTAACCATCATTCGTGTTTTTAACTACAATGAATTTAAAACCTCCTTGAATTGGATTTTATGTATGTATCACTAAAATTTATTTTCTCTAAAAATCAAATTGGACATCTGTAGTTCATATGTTTAAGTATAGAATGTGAATAATTTGCAATTTTTCTTAATTCATAATTCCATATTTATTTGATATAATAAGTACATTTTTCTTCTGTTTGTCTCATAATATTCTATCACTAGCTGGTGCTGCCTATTTGTTTGTACCTTACATACCAAAAGAAGTCTTTATTTTTTTTATAGACTGTTCTGCCGGAATTAGGACTCAATAAGTATGAAATGATTCAAAATTGCTAATGTCTGTCTTAAGTGATAAACTTGCTAGACATAAATTTTTCCAAATGTGTAAAATGACAGTAATAATTTTCAGTAGTAATTTTCAAACTATTACTTTGCATACCAGCCGAAATATCACATTGGCAAGTGCAGAAGATACAATTATAAAGAGAGAGTAGAGTAGGGTTAGCATTAATTTCCATAAGGCACAGTTCTGGCACATTATGTTTGCTGCTGTTATTTCCATACCTATTTATATAGTGAATATCTTGTCTTTTTTCATATGTCACTAACTTTGTTGTTATTTATCTAAGGAACCACTCTAATTACTATAAATAACTCTTAAACATTAATTGAAACAGAACTTAAAACTTTTAAAAGTATATAATTTTTTTAAATTTGTGTATATTTCGTTCATTGTCAACTATACAAAGTATTGTTATTCATTCATAATAGGTATTAATTTTTTGTTTATGCTACATTACACATTTTAATTTTATTATCTGACCTTATTTGGAATTTTTAAACCAGCTCTAATGCGATTATACACTTTTTAAAAATATAAATAATCTGAAAGTCAAGTTTTTTTAAATAAAAATACAAGAAAATTGGGTAAATTATTTACTAACAATCTTATAAACCAATCATAATAAGCTTGTGTTAGAATATCATATCTCAGGTTCACAAAATTCATATGTTTTACATCTGTACCCTGAGTTATTAGGAGATTCCCAAACATTATCTTATATTTAAGTGAACCCAAATCAAATGTATAACATAGTTGTCGTCCACTGCTGTAGGATCTCCATAAAAATGGATCCCGTGCCCCTCTTAGTGGACTCCCAACATCAAAGTTTATGACCTAATATTTTAAATTATGTATCACATGTATATATTTCACCGTTTGTGGAGCAGTGGTGATGAAATAAATTACACAAAGTAAAGAGCCTGCCTGTTATTATTGTTATATAACCATTTAACAAATTTTTGTTTATTGAATACATTATTATTATTATACCACTGCTCCCCAAAACCAAAAACAGTGAAGGAATATATCATAAGGTAACTGGCATGACTCAGAACCACCAAACTTGAAGACATGTGACATCCACTGACCCTCACTGGGCCAGCGTGGTGGATTATGACCCCATCCTAGGTCAAATCATGTCTATAAATAAATAAATTTATTTTTATTGTGTTAAGAACCTTTATTGTTTGCATTTTTTATGAGACTTGTTGCATTTAAATTGTAAAAATATTGTGAATGGTATTTATAGCTTGTTAAAAATTACAGTAACATTTACCATTTCATACACATCACATTGTCAAATATAACAGGCTTATTATTTTACAATAAAACTAGCGAAACCAGCAGATGTTGTCTTGTGTGAATGTTACCTTGCTTGTCATATAATATAAAAGTGCCCTAGAAATTGATGGCAGTATTGTGCTAACCTACCTGCCGAATTGTGAATGTATATATAACTCCAGGACCTACTCAAACACATACAAAAGCTCTTATCCTAACTGGTCCAGCAGTTTAGAAGGAGTTCAGTTTCATACATACACACAGAAAATATTTATTACAATAAAATAAATTCACATTTTGTAAACCAAATGGGATTCAAATTTTTCTAACTGATTTGGAAAACCATTCATATAAGCTAAACTAACATAGCAATAGTATTTTTATTAATTTATCTTATATATTATAGTGATAATTTTTCGTATGCATTTTAATTATGTATTTATTTTATGTATGTATTGTATATATGTAAACTCTTCACTGTTTTCTGTCAGCTGCCACTCTCATCCAATGGGTTCCTAATGTCATTTTAAAGTGATCCGCCCATCTTTTTACTTGAAGACCTTGTTTGCTCCATTTCTTTTTTTTTTGCATTGGTGTATATGGCCAGTCCACCACAATTTTAGTTGATCAATATGTAACAGGATATCTGTTACTTCCGTGAAAACCTTGTTTGCTCCATTTCTCCTTTTTGCACTGGAGTATATGGCCAGTCCAACTCCATTTTAGTTGATAGATATGTGACAGGATATCAGTTAGTTTCGTATATCCTAATGTCTCTACTTCTTACTTTGTCTAATTGTTTTAGGCCTAGAATGCTCCTCTCCATAGCTCTCTAACATTTTGCTAGTTTGTCTCTATTATTATTATGGCTTTTCGTCAAATCCCAGGTTTGACAGCCATATGTGATGCAAGGTGAATACATATTTCAGTCAATATCCACTGAAGTTGTAACATTCAAAACGTCTTTTAGAAAAATCCCACAAATAACTAGTCGTTTCATGCTGATTTTTGCTTGGACACTGTTTTGAATATTGAATGAAAAACATGTTCACTTTGCCACTTTTCCACTGTTAATTTAATAAAGTTTGCAGATATGTCTTTCGTATGTGTTTACTTACTAATTATATATAGTTCAAATTCAATTATAGTATAAATCAAGTCAAATCCACCACACTGGCCCAGTGTGGGTTGGTAGATAGATGTGAATTTGGTGGTTCCAAAAAGACGTCCTGGTTTCCTCACGATGTTTTCCTTCACCTTTCTTGGGGCAGTGGTTATAAAATAACTTATACAAAGTTAAGGGCCTGCCTGGGTTCGAACCCGCGACCGTTATGTAAGTTATGGCCTCTGGGCCACCACTGCTCTGGATTACGGCCTCTTCCCTTTCCCGGAGAGAAGGCCTGTACCTGTGGTGGGAAACTAATTTTTTTTTATTCTTTCAAAGCGATTACTCTATGTGTATATATTATTTATTGTAATAAAGCTGAAGACTTAGTTTGTTTATATGCGCTAATCTCAGAAACTACCAAGCAGATTTAAATAATTCGTTTTGCAGCCCATATTAAGGAAGGCTATTTAAACCTCACTACGACCAATTGTCACGCGGGAATCACGGGGCACATCTAGTATGAAATGCAACATAGTTTCGACAAAATTATAACTAGGTGAGCTCAATAACAAAGGCTTATTTTAACATATAACTTGCACAGACATAATAGATGCAACCAATTAATTGTTAGGCGAACTTATTAATTGAGGGGGTACCCTAATTGAATAAGTTAAGAAAGAAGACAACGCAGAAAACATCCGATTGTAGTTAAAAGTATTTTAGTCCTAGTCAGACAGAAACAGTCATACATATCTTTTTTCCATTTAGCTCAGAACTGGCAACCCCAAGGAAAGGAGTAATTCCGTTCGTCGTTGTGCTCGCTTCCCTACTTCTTTTCGCCTTTTTTGCAGGATCGCTTCCGTTGATTAAAAACAAGTCCACGCAAGGTTTGTGACTCGAGTGTCCCTTGTTACAATTTTTTCAAGCGAAGTAAATCATGACAGAATTATCGTTTCGACATTGAAAAAAAATCATCTATACATATAATAAAAATGTAACCGATCGCTGTCTGTACATGGAAGATATTTGAGAAAAAATATTATTGGGGGCCTTCATAAACATAATAAAACCTTAAACAATTATTATTAGAATTTTTGTCTGTTTGTCTGTATGTCTGTTTATCTGTGCATTAGTTCGCGCTAGTCTCAGAAACGCATTAACCGATTTGGATGCGGTTTTCACTAATGTATTGTAAGCTTCACTTAACATTTAGTATTTATTTTATCTCAATCGATTTATAAACAAAAAAGTTATATCAATTTAAAGAACCATTTCGAACATTTGTTCTACAAAAATGCTGTTCAGTTGAATCGGTTGAAATTTCAGTTAACTATAAAATATGATCTTTTAAATGGTAATGATTGAAATTTTATATAAAGTTCAAAACAGGACAGTTTCGGAGATTTTTCAACTTCCAGCGTAATTTGCAAGCATCAGTTAGACACGCACGGCGCTCCCTGGTAATGGTAACGTAGTACTTACACGGATATAGACGATTATAGAAATTATGCATTTAATCTCATGTAATGTGTTTTGTCAGGTTAGATTAGTAGCTTATTATTCCCGACGAGGGTTGGCGTTAGGCAGGCGTTATATAGTAGGGACTACGGTCACAGTTTAAACAATCATATGTGATTGTTAAACTGTGATACAGTCATACTGTGTCGACCCCACATACGCTGGAAAAGGGCAAGATGATGATGAGGTTAGGGTAGTATTAAGTAGGTAATATCATTTCGTTTAAGTAAAATTGCATGGCAGGTGCACTCCTAGTAATATAATACACAAGCAATTGAAATAAATATAAGGGTTCACTTCTATAAACCTGGCTATAGAAATGGAAACTGTAACCTTTTCACCGACGTTAATACACCCAATTAATAATACAATATAATATCTGTTGTGTTTCGGGAAAATATCTTACTCTAAAACAGATGCTTCCATTGTATGCCAGACATCACACATATTGTGAATGTAATGCGTATTCTTACTTAAGTATTTATGGACATGATCCACTCTTGGTCAATTTAAATATGTTGCTAAGTATTGAGATTTGTCCAAATCGTACTACAATACAATGGCTCAATAAAAACCACCCTAACCTTGATAATTATAACTACCAAGGTTGTATTATGCCGCAAAAACATGTACATCCCGAATTGAATAATGGGTTCACCTCCCCGACAGTTATTACTCCGGGTATGGAATTTAAATCCGGAAGGAACAGTCGGCTCGTAATATCACTTGACTATTATCCGAGCAATGTAAGGAACTCTATGTACGAAGTCGTAAATCATTGAGACAGGTCGCGAGCTCCAAGGTTATCTGTAAGAGAATTCTTGTTCTTTTTAAATATTTACGAGACGGTACTAAGAATTTTCGACGGTAAATATAGCAATACAAAATGTGGAAGTTAACCAAGAGGTAGACATATATGAAGAACCTTTATTTTAACAGTCCTAAGACATATTTCGCATTCACATATTCTAAACAAACTACGCTTTAGACTCTCGCTCGATATGTGATATCTTATTCAATTATTATATTTCGTCTAGTCTAGGTGGCTTCTATTAGCTTGAAGGGTAAAATTTTATGTGGCGATTATTCGATTTTAAAACTGGAATCAGTACGTTATTATTGTTGAAGCTTTATTAATAAAATTGAAAATTCGGACTTATTTACTGTGTGATAGTATGATTTGTTTTTCTAAAAATAAGTTAAATAACGGGAGTTTTATAATAATATAAATAATATCATTATTATTAATAAATCATAGTGAATGTCCACTACGATTCCCGGTCATAGAATTTAATCGCCTTAACTTTATATCTATCGTCGTAATTTTAACTGATTTCATGATGTCTGGTTGATGTAAAAATTATCATCCTTATCAAGGATCGATGAAAATATAATACATAGTTAGCGAATGTTTGTCTTAAAAATTATTTAACTTTTAGGGATTAAGAATAAGCCACCTAGCTTATTATGGAAGCAGGTTTATAAATACCTGGTTTTTGTTTTTTCATATTTAAATGTATTCATTAGTGGTTAAGTCAAAATCTAATTTATTTCATATAATTAAGAAGTCCAAATTATATGTGTTACGTTTATCGATGCATATTCTGCCGTCTAGGATTTAAAAAATCAAATTTTTGGACATCACACACGTACTAGCGGGGAGTCTAAATGCTGGCAACTAGTTTTAAGGAGACACAAACATGTTTTGGTTGTAAGGGCCATAGGATATTGAAATTACTAAGAACGAGGCGATCCTCCGTATGTTGAAACATAAACTTCATGCTATGAAGGTGTTTGAATTTTAAAATCTCTTACATTATGTCTTGGATAGGTGCTATATTATCTTTATAATTTACTAACATATATACCTCTCCGTTTAATATAAAACATGCCGGTCCTTATAAATGTGAATTAAAATCAACTGTAAAAGGAATCAAATGTGTATTATTTCTACATCTTTTTCCACTCGATTGTACGTGTTTATACAGACAATAGTTGTACGTAGCTGGTTTCATTTCAAGTACAAATACGTGATCGATAATCGTTGCCATGGATAGGGCTCATCCAGTCGTAAGTAATGCTTCCTCAATGCCCAGCTTTAGCATATGTCCGTAATGAAACTTGTAATTTATTACTACTTTATTTACAAGACAATATATCAGTTAACATTAGCTGATGGTTGTTTTTGTGGAAAATATATTTCGTTGTTCGTCGAGTTAAATTCTGATTCAATATTTTAATTCCAATATTAACTGGTTTTTGCATGTGAATGTTCCAGATTTCGTTTCTTTAACGGTGAATGCTCAGTATATGATTATCGATATCTATCTTTGACAATTAGTTGAAAACAGTATCTATATTATAATTCCTAGAAAATTGAAATTGCAATTCGTTTGTCGAGTTTATTGGATCCTAAAGTAAACTACAGAAGCATAAAAGATAAACTAGTCATACACCATATATCAACTATCTCATCGCCCTCACTAAAATAATGTATTAACAACTCCTTATGAAATATGTGTAATTCTACAATAGGACCATGTCCACTAATACATGAATATGCAATCATCATTGTTAGACTATAGTCCTTGCAACCTGCAAAATGTTCAATGTGTTAGGTTATCATGAGACGTTCCCAGCTATTAATAATAACAGATGTTCATGGGCGTCGTGATCACTTAATATTAGGCATCCCGCAGCTCTTTTGTATAGCCCCTTATGCTATCAAAATATGCATTCTGTCTGATTTTTAGGAAGGAAATCAATACTTGTAATTGCTATTCATGGTCACCCATCTCAATAAGGTTCAAGAGCGTTGCTCAATACAATGTCCGATTAAACTCTGCATTGAAATTAAAACAAAATAATTAATAATTCTGAGCACAGCATGCCGACCTAATTTACAGAACAATTTGATTTAAAACAGAGTCAACATTAAAACACGGTTATGTCGGCCCGGTTTGGCCCCGTTTGAACAGTCCAGATGAATTTAATTTATTTAGCCAAACTCGACATAGAATTCCCTAGTTGGGAAATCTTTGAACAATTCCCTCATTGGTTTTAATGTTTTGCATTTATGTATTTAATAATTTATGAAATTTAATGTATGTATGTATTTATGCATCTTGGACTGAGTATTATCAATAGTTTGTTTGTGTGTGTGAATGTGAGTGAAATAAAGATTAATAAAAGACCATAAAATTCCAACACGGACAAAAATTATTTAATTCGACGTTTACGTTTGATGTATGCACATTCCGGGAAGATGAATGTACGCTATATCCTTTAATTAAATCTAACCTTAAAAAAATATTAGAATGCTGGGAAACTGTGCGCTCGGAATTCTCTGCGGAGTCGCCCCTCACTAAATAATATGCGTCGCGTCCATATTTCTCAGTTAATTGCTTTGGCAATTAGCCTCAATTGTACGCCAGTGTAACAACTCCAGGGGACAAGATATTGTTCCGTTTAATAAATCGTTAGCTGCAATGCACTTCTGATACGTATACGAAAAGCGCGAGAAATAATTTAAAAATAGAGTTTGTTTGCGTTGTTAGTTTGCAAGTATATTTGTCAGTTATTTTTAATTAATGGTTTAATTATTTTGTACACGTACTAATTTACTCCACTGAGCTTAAAGCTGTTTGGCGATCGTCGTATGTCATAGTAGTTTATATAAATATAGCCTATATTTTTTATAAATATAAATTGATAAAAATATAGCCTATCTTACTTTGGATTAAATGGTGAGAGAAATAATTCTCTTAGTAGATTAACCATTACAAATATTTTTCTCTTTATAATATTTATGTTGATAAATATAAAGCAAGAAATTATACGCGTATATTGTTTTTATGGTATTTATTATATTAATTTGTTTGCAAATGTTTTTACTCATCAAACCGTTGCATCCACAACACCCGTTTTATTTACTTAAACTCTCATATTATCTGCTGACAGAAAATTTATAATTTGAATATTGTTGTTTTAAGTTATTTGATGTGTGTCGTCAAGCTAATATAAACCAAAAGGTTGTTGCAATAATGATCATAACCGTGTGCGGTTTAGTTGCATCGAAAATGTCGTTGTCAGCACATGTGTGACCTTTTAACTTAACTTTCTACTGTGTCCTAAAAATGAAAGAAACGTGTCGCTCAATCGCATCAATGGTGTCTCGTTTCCATGCGTTTAAACTGGGTTATTAACGTATTTCTATTCATGTTCTACATTTACGTTTGTATTTAATTTAAAACTAGCCGTTTCCGCGGCTTCGTCCGTGTGGAAATCAATGAAAATGTTTCTTTCGTACAAATACTCAATGCATAAATAACAGTCTCATAATTTGAAAATTCGATCCGAGATCGGTAAAAATGGATTGAGATTGAATATAGGGATCGGCCGTTAGCGAAGAACTTCTTCTTTCTTCTTTGGCATTTGACTTTTCTCTGTTGACATGGCACGAGCCCAGTAATGTGACAAAAATAAGCTGTAGAGAGTTCAGTGAGAAACGATCCACTACTCTCTCTCTCCACAACATTTAATCTCTCTCTTACAACATTTACGAACGAAAGACGTGATAATTATATATTTCTCTTATCACTATATAGTTACTTGTAATAAAGTATGTTATACCCTCTATCGTGTGTATACGCTTTTATAAAATGTATTGGATGCAAATATCGTATACCGAATTCCCAGTAATCCTCCCTTTATAATATAATACCCTTTAAAAGGCTTCTCTCCCTATGGGGTTTATGTCCATTAATATCGAGACAACGAGATCTTAATGTATTTACTGAATTCTTTGTATCTTTTGTTATTTTTCTTTTAGTAAAAAAAGACGTCTTCTTTGAGAGTCGGTTTGACTTAATAAATCTTCAGAATACTTTTATTGACAGACTAGCTGTGCCCCGCGGTTTCATACACCCTGCAATTTTATTTAAACGAAATGATATTACCTATTTAACCTCTTCACCATCTCCCAGCCCTTTTCCCGCGTATGTGGGGTCGACACAGTTAAATTGATATAACAAACTAGAGTGGCGCGATGACCCAAAGTGGGCCTTGGCCTCCGACAATAAGAGTCTCCACTCATTCCAATCCCGCGCCATCTCTCGCCAGTTTTGAATTGATATAACGTTTTTTTATTTATTAAACCGATTGAGATAAAAAAACACTAAATTTTAAGTGAAGCTTACCACAATAGATCTGTGAAAACCGCACCCAAATCAGTTAAGCAGTTTCTGAGATAAGCAGTAACAAAAAAACGCACAGACAAACAGACAAAAATTCTAATAATCATTGGTTTATTGCGTTAATGAAGGCCCCTAATAATAGTTTTTCTCAAATATCTTCCATGTACAGACGGCGATGAGTTACATTTTTATTATATGTATAGATGATAGGTGACAGATTTAGATTTCTTCTAAGACATTTGTACAATATTACAAATACGTCCTACAAAATAAATAGAATAAATATATAATATATACAAAATAATATTTTTAGCCACCGTAATCTTTCATATGTAATGCGTATGAAATCTATTGCCTTTGTGGGCCTCTTGAGATGAAAGTCTGTTTAGGTAGTTACTACGGAGTATCATTTATAAAGTCTCTAATATGCGGACGTTAGTAGTTCATTTCTCTTAAATATATGTATCATCAGATATGACGATGGAATTTATCTTTTTATTGGGGATAGGAGGGTATATTATGCTAATTTCGTCTTTTTGTAGTAGGTATTTAAAAGGTGTGAAATTGTATGGTTCGTTTGCGATTTAGATACGTTACTAATTTGAGATTGTCTCCATAGAGCTTTGTGTAGAGAGTAAAAATGCATATTGTGTTGTTTTTTACAATTCCTTCTTTTCAGACGATCTGAATAGCTTACTTGTCTTTTTCTTTTACGCTTGTTATATACATGAGTGATTGCCAAGTGCAAAGGTTGTTAGGGCTCTGGAATTATTCATAATACTGCTAACCCTTCGCACTTTACACTTTACACACAACCTTTTAGGTGACAAACGTTAGAGGGAAAGCGTCATATCCAAATTAGAAAGATTCTGCTTTTGAGATTTGTAAATTTGTTTTATTGTTCGTGTACACTTAATGGTAGTATAATGTACATTGTGTAAATTATGTAATGTACGTTTTCGAAAATGCACATTTTTAGGCCAATCAATATTTCGTTAAAATACCTGATTATAATGTTAGAAATCACATTGTTAACTTATCAACTTTTTCTTTTTAATTTATTTGATGTCAAGCGAGTTATTGACATATTGATGATATGTCAACTATAAATAAAACTATCAGTAAAATAGTGCGATATGAGGTATCTCGTATCGTTTCTCAGTCGTTTCTGATAGTGTTATTTTTCGGTGATAAGTAAATGAAATCACTTTCTTAAGGCACGGTATCAATTTTCAAGACAAACTTTTATCTTAAACACGCTGTTTTTCATCTTATTCATGTATTTGTCGGATAAATTACGATTCGTACATATATCGTGAGATATATTTAATGAAGGTGGAAATTTGTTGTAATTGATTTATAATTATATTGGCCATTTCAACAATTCATCGTCAATAATAAGCAATTTTAATTATACATCGACCTTACCATTTATTGATTTATGCTGTTAGCAATAAGGCTGTACTTGTTAACTTTGTGACGATTATAGAATATGTTTCGAATTGAAAACATAATTAATCGCAATTCAGCGATATTTGGTTATAATATTTGTATTTGTTGTACTGATTTTAATACATATTTTGTGTACGAGTGTTTTGTAGTCGACGGCTTATTGGTGTGGTGCATAGTGGTCAGCAAATATCATCTGAATCAATTCCTAATCGGAATTTTGCCACATTATTTTTTACCACAGGGTCTTGCCGTATGTCTATGACAGTATTAATTAAGCTAAGAATGTTAATGAATGGAGGTGATTCTTCTAAAATATGTATCGTCGCTTGTGAGAAGTACAAGATGGTCTTCGACATCGTTGACTTGAGACTGAATAGTTGAAACTGTTGCGATTCTAAAGCTACAATATAATTCGTTGTGTTGTGTGTTGTGTTCGCTTTCTAACATATTTCTAGTATTTCTTAGAATTTCGATTTTTTATAATGTTTTCCGTTATCGCGGCAATCTCCGAATAAGTACTAATTCATTTCAAAGAGTACATAACAACAATGATTTCAATTTAATTACGATCCATTTACGATTTTAATCTTGTTGCAGGTCACTCGCAGCATTATCGGAAGTGTCGCATGATGACATTATTTCTTAATACATTAACAATATATTAGGCAATCGAGTGGGGGGAAGTTTAGACATGATAAAGGCACCAAAGCAGCAATGGACGGCGTGAAGAAATTACACTCGGGGACGCTGTATCGGTAAGTTTTCTTATGTTCTGATGAAAAATTTAAAAGATTCTTGTAAAATGACAGTTTATATTTTTTTAAATAAATATAACTTATAGAGTAGTTTTAGGCCACGCCCACACCAAATGTATTGTCAGCCGCCGACTGTGAGCAGGCTCTCTGTAAGCCCTAATGTGAACTTGAAATCACATTGATATTTCCTTCAAATAAATGATATGTAAATATTTTTTACGAACAATTTCAGTTTCTCAGCTTGACACATTTGCAATCGTGCAATTCTAAGAAACTTCGAGTTAGTACCCACCCAAGTGTTTTATCGTTTACGGTTACGCAGGCGGCAATTGCGACGTTATTCGCGAACATGAACAGATGTTTTGTAAAAATAGGTCGCCTATTTTAAGGCACGTATTTTTTCGATACCGGAGTCCGCACCACAATTAGCTTATATGAGAGATACTTTTATGTACTTAATACTTTTATTTATGTGAGAGATAAGTTTTTTGTAGCCCCGGGAAGGTGTCCAGCCGGCTCTTGCTTCGATTGATGCAGCAACCTTGGTTGCCTTTAGGTTAATTTGGGTTAGGTTAAACAAGTACATATATTGAAAAAATAATAATTCTTAGACACAATCATCTATTTATCATACTTTCTTACATTCAGATGTCAGATTTTTATTTACTGTTTGTAAATAAAAAACTGACATCTGAATGTAAGAAAGTTAAAGGAACATAGAAGAAAGTTAGGTTGTGTTTCGTTTTCACTTACATACAAATAGTAAGTACTTAGCCTATAACCAAGCAATTCATGCATGGCGAAGTTTAATCTAATGAATATTAAATGTGCAGTGCAGCATCGGTGTACAAGTTGGGTCGTTCGGCTTAACGTGCAAATTACTATAAATGAAAGGTCAGCAAATTAGTTGCCAGTGTGTAGTTGCAGTCTTATATCTAATGAAGTCGCTGACTCGTAATTAGTCATGTTCATCCTGCCATCGAATAATATGTGTACCCTGAAGCCTATAGGCACACGTAAAATGTGTGTGAATGTGTGAAAGTGAACCTATAATTATTAAACTATATTTTTTTATGGAATTGTTGTCGCTAACTCCGTTTATAAAGCTTGAACTCCCATAACAATCCCATCCCAGTTACGATAAACATAGCGATTGACATTCATTTTCGACCTAATATGACTGACTGAAAGGTACCCTCGCTGTGGCAGTCTGTTTAATGCGATAAAGAAAAACTAACTAAATATTTTCATATTCATCACTTATAAACGTAGTAATTCATGACATTTAACTCTGGTTTAATGTAAATTGTCTCGAACATGACTTGTAGGAGATGTAGAGTGGTACGACGGCATTACGGCAAAAAAAAATGTTGGTGATTATGCCGTGCGAAGCTAGAGGTCGCTACTATAAGCATATAAATGGAGCACTAGTTTAAACAAACGTAGTTCACATAGCGACAAAGTTCCTTGTTTAAAGGATGTTTAATTATTAGGTGCGAACGGGTCGGGGAGATTATGTCGTTAATTGGCCCGTTGCATTTTCAATTTTCAGTTATATTTGTGCTACATGAAAAACTTTTTCATTGCACGTAGTTATTAGTATATACGTAAACGTAAACGTTGTGTAATAGATTTTTCGCTAAAAAGGTGTTAAAAATCTTAATCATCAGACGAAATATAGTACAAATAATTTAAGGGTTGGGATACCTTGGGGTGTTCATTATATGTTCTCTGGTTTTCATTTGAATGTAATTATGTACCGTGCGTGACATCGATTCCATAGTAAAACTAAATAAATGGTTTTGTGAAGCAATTTGTTTTGTATCACAATATTAAATAAAGAAGGAAATTGAAAAAAATAACGTGCATTGTACTTGCATTAGTCGCGTATGATGATATATGACATCTCACCTTGGTAAAATCATCAATAATATAATGTACCTGTTGGAAAATGTGTAAGTACCTGACCGCCAACAACGCGCACATTCATTTTTCCTACCACGGATTACTTTTACACACTTCAACCCCTTTTCAATCAATCACTTCCACAGATTTCAAGAAAGCGAGAAGAAAGTTGCTACACATCAAGAATACCTTTACTTCACGTCAGTATTGAGGTCGTGGTAGGTACTTGTTGAGTGCTTAAGACATGCCCGGGTCCAGAACATAGCACACTGATAGACAATGGTAATTCAAGAGTCTCAGCTGTTACGCTTTTTTGGCGTTGCTGTCTACATTGTAATAACTAAGTTATTTTAATTAACTCTTTTTACTTAGGCTTCAATTTATGTAGGCTGTTTATGTAATGGCGTAGGGAAATAAAGACCGTTTTGCGTTCTCGCTAACTTTACAAATGATCGACAGTCTATTCAGTCTGTGTATCTGTTGTTTCATAAACACCAATCTCACAGTACAGTTGTGCACGATTGTAGTCAGTTGTCACAAGTTGGGGCTCAATTCTCGTCGGCCGACAGTTTGAATGGACGCGACCGGTACTCACCCGTCGCAAGTTGTTCCTGTTCCGAATTGTACCGGTGTCCGTTTGTCTGTCTTACTTTGTGTAAAGAGTTCTAGTTGGGCTATATCAATTTACTAATACAAATACTTTTATATCATAATCGAATATACTACTAGCTTTTGCCGGCGTCTTCGCACGCTTTGGTTTTTCATTTTCCACGCTCGAAATTTTTGTATTAACTTCGAATTATAGAAACGTGTGTCAAAAAGTAGTTATTTTAAAACACAAGCCAATGTTGTTAACGAAGGTTTTATGTACTTCGGAAACAGTCGAACTAGTTTCCGGGTGAAAAGTACCTCATGTCATTTTCTGTATCCCTGAGAATGTGTGTGCAAATTTTGATGATGATCGGTTCAGTCGTTAAGGAGTTGAGGCGTAACAAACACACAAAGAGACAAGCTCACATTCGCATTTATAATATTAGTTAGGATATATAAATATAAGTTGCTGTTAAGGGTTGTATGAAAACTTACTACAGTATTCAAATACTAAAGAGATAAAGGTGCCGCCGGTTAGCGTTGACACCAACCAGCTTGTTGCTTAGCCATCATGACAGTCCGAATAGCTAGGATACACACGTTGTAACATATTTTCTTAATAAAGAAAAACTGGTGCTAACAATCCCTTCTGATACTAAGTGGCGATCGATGATGCGCACTTGTTAAACATTAGCTTGTTCACTCTTCTCTTGGAGGTATCGAGTTATAGGACAGATAAGCTTAAAACGACAACTTGTAAGCTTTTGTCTTTTTTTTAATCCGGCAACTTGTAATCTTTTGCTGTCTTTTTTATGGTAAAAGGTGGCAAACGAGCAAGTAAGTCTGATCTGATAAGTCCTAAGGTGACCGTTACCCATAGACATCCGCAACAAGCAAGTCGCAAATGCGTTGTTTACCTTTAATGGACAGAGGAAATAATAGACAGAATAAAGGATGTTTCCTTTTCCTTACCACCCCCTCCCCCTCCCATCCTATCCTTATTGGAAAGGAAAGGGAGGAGAAATAAAATTGCGGACGCTACCACTCTCAAAAACTGCCTGCCTTCAACCTGACTTTTCATATGTAAAATGTTTTAGACGTAACATTGGAACTTAGCTTAAACAGTACAGGTTTTAGGGTCCCCGGGGATCAGTCAAAGTGTTGGCAACGGGCCAGGCGAAACCCAGCGGAAATTTAAAGTTCCGCACTGTTCAGTTTTATTCAAAACCTACCAGAATTTTAAACCTTTTTTTACCGCCAAACTGTGGCCAAGTAAATTACCAACACATTGCGATATTAACTGTTTGAATACGTAAACGGCGACGTCATCAACATTTTAGAAAATCGTTTTGTGATATAAATATAAAAAAAGATATTATGTTCTGAACATAAAAGAGGCTAACTTCTAAAAATCTAAAATCGCACGAACCTAAATTAATTATAAATATCTCTCTTCTTGACTTTTAGAAAGTATCTGTCGTAACCCGCCACTCAGAAAGCAAGAATAAAGTTTCATAGAAGACTTAACCAGTCCTCCATCAACTGTCTACTCGAGAGAGCTCTCTTGTATTTTACTTCTATTTTGACATTAACAATGTTGCAGATAGTTGACCCGAATGTCACATGTCTCTATATTTATGTACGGTTTTAATTCGATTCCATGAAAACTACAATTTTTAATCAATATCACATGTAATAAAGATTTACTATGTTTAACGCTCGATTTGCAATTGATCAACGGTAAAATGTCCGATCAAATGTTATTTTAGTTGCTAAATCATTAACTTTTTTTGCGCTTATAGAAAATATAATCGATTTGACATGACATTTAACTTAACAGGACTGTTAGTCGAATAAAAATTTGACGATGTTTTCACAAACTATGCCTGAGTATTGTAACGCTCCATTCAAATTAAGTATTAGCTAAAAGCCTACTTATTAAGCTAATTGTAGGCTTTTAAAGTAATCGTATTACTTACTCAGAGATCGCCAAGCACAATTCTTTCTTACAACAAAAACAGTTTAGTTTATAAGTATTTTCTTTTATACTAAGTAAGAATGTATTAACACAATGATGGCCCTCATGATTGTATAAATGATTGATTGTGTACTTACTTCATAATTGTGTACTGTTATACATTGTACTGTATTGTAGGGACGCAGTGCAGTGTACAGTCTTCTTGACTTTTACAACTTCATCACTTCATCAACTTCACACAGATACACACATTACCAGTTAATCTGTTCATAATACAATCGTATGAAATCAATACGATATAAAAATAGTTACGACGTGTAGAGTTTGCTAAGGTTGTTGAGTACATATTACATTAACTGAGAGCTAAATTCATTTTAGTAGTTACACTTGTAGTAATAAAATTTATCTGTGTATATACGACTTTACTTTTTTCGTTACATACAGAAAAAAGATAATGTTTTTCTAGATTCCTATTCACACCCATTCTAGATTTTGGATAATTAGTCTATCTGTATTAATTCGAAGACTTCTGGAGAACAATCTGATTCCTGTACACTTTTCTAGATAGTATTTAGTCGACTGTCCCATAAGAAGGGGTTTTCGTGCGCAAGTATGTATGTCCGTGCCATTGTGAATTAAATAATTTTGAACAGAGATGTTTCGGGGCTCATATTCTTCCGGAGTGTAATAGGTAATATGAAGACAGAACAAAAGCCTATCTAGTGGTCCTAATCCATTACTGTCAATAGCAAGTTGTCTTTTTTTTTCGTAATTAAATTAACTATTATGTATTTGTTACTGAATTACAACAGCGCGAAGATCTACACGAAAATTGTTACAATTAAACTGTGCTTGACTTAACCAAATATATAAATGCTTGCGGCCATTTTTGTTGTAAGGGCAAACAGCTAAAACCCTACAAGTTTCCACCGTAGCAACATGTAGCTGAATATATTATGGCGGCATACTGTGCCGAATATACACTAATCTAGTCACAGTTTGTAGTCGTCCGTAGTGTTATCGTGTATTCATATCTTAATTCAATTCCGTTGGACAAACACTACAGGGCCGGACCGGAGTCGCTTTGTGGTCGACATATGAATACGTGTTTGCATTTGTATGTAAACATTAGGTTTTTTAAATATGTTACTTCATACTGGGTTATAAATTCATTGGACTGTGGCCAATGTTGGTTTAGTTATCAAGTTACGGATTGCTATAGCCGTGCTTGTTTTAATGTACATATTTAGATTAATATAGCATGTACATAACATTAGGTCGTTAAGCGTCCGACAGCTGAAAGTCGTGGATTTGATTTCCAGCTGGCTTTTTAGCAATTCTTTGTGATTAAGCATATTAAGGAATTACTTGTCCCAACTAGTTTTAAAGATGTGAGACCTTATGCCTTTTAAGTAAGGACATAAATTGTCCATAACAATTTGGCGCAACCCATTGAACACTATCCAACATTTTTGTGACTACACTGTTCTAAAAGGAGGCCTTATCTTAAATTCGATTTATGCTTATCATTGTGACCTCAGCATAGTATCGAGAAGTCAATGGATTCTTTGTAAAACCTTAAGCGGTGGCTGTTCAACAGTGTAATATAGAACCTATTTGGATATTAAAGTATTAAATGTTTTTCAAGTCTCAATATTATTATGCAAAGTACATAATTCTTCATTCGTCCAACAACAATAGATCCTCCTGTCCCTCTCGATTCGTATTCGAACAATGGCAAAGTTCTCGCCATGTCTCTAGTGCCATTAGCGTTCGGAACTCCACGAGCAGTGTTCGGAAGCGTTGTTTCGTCAAGTATGTAATTTACTCTCGTATGAACACGGGACACAAGTGTGAGCCATCACTCAATCAGTGTTTGCGTTTGATCGTACGCGTTATCCTAAACCTTTTGAATAGCCACCCTATCGTAGATGTAACAGTTTTTAGGGTGGACTAGCGGTCATTGTAAAATACAACATATATATTAAGTTAATATGTGTATATTAACTTAATATAATATATGTGTAGCCTGTGTAGGTTGCATTTTGGGAATGTGGGAATTACACAAATTATTCCCTTATCTTCATTCTACAATCAGACGTTTAGACATACGTTAGGGTCAATCGTTTCTTAGTGGTATACCTCGCGTCGTACGATGAGAATCGAATCTTGGTTCATCGTGCGTACGGCAAAGGATTGGAATAAGTTGCCAGCTTCAGTGTGGATTGTGATCAAGCGCAATATCATACAGTGTAAACACGACAAATACAGGAAACAGCAAGGGGATAAAGTGGGGGATCGGTACAAAGAGTATTAAGTTTTTTTTTAATTTAAAATTATTGAAGATAAAATGGTAGTGCATTATAATTTGTAACCGAACCGTAGCGAAAAGTGTTATGCGTTTATAAAATAACATATTCAGAAACACAGATTCGATTTGGGGCACGTATTACCGCGGTAGTTTTTTGCGAGTTTCTCTGAGGGCTTTACTGTGTAAAATAACATTGTCAGGAAATTCGCATTTCCGAAGAAATATGTAAGTATATGTGATGTCGTTTAGTATTCGACCGTTGTGAGCTGCATTTTGTGTATCTACTCTAGATTAATATTTACAGAATTGCAGACTAGTCTGGATTTTTAACTTATAAGGTCGATTTAGATAAGGGAATAAACGGACTACTACATATTATAACGTTTATAAAATAGATTTATCTTATTTAAACATTAATTAGTTTTTTGTTAGTTTTTCTTTCTCCGAATACCATGTAGAGAGAATCTTACATGTGCACATATTTTGAAGTCTGCAAAATTCCATTGTTAGAAATGGGCACAATAAAAAGGTTTAGTTATCAACGCGAATGCCATGCCTGTCGGTTGCGGTTTATAAATAAGTCCTACACACTTTTATGTTCTGTAGCGGTCACTGAAACAGTTTTCTATTTTATGAGACCTGCAATTAGTCTACATTTTGCCTTTTATGACCAGGATCACAGCAAGCGGTTCTATTGTGTAAAGGTTAACCCGGTTAAACTGCATTAGAAGTTATTCTAGCAATGTAAAAGCAAAACCAGGGACATATATACATTTTGTTGACATTATATTTAATAAAAATTGAATAAGCACTCACGCCCGTAACCCAGAGGGGATGGCAGAGATTACGCATTTACATTTGGCACGATCCCGGCACACCTCTCGCTTCTACATCTACGCTCATACACGTTAGTTATGGGTACTCCAATAGCCTTTCTTCAATATGTCACTAATCTGGTCGGTATGATTGTTAGCCTAGGACGACCCCTATTAACACTGCCACATCCGCAACATTTTCCTTATTCAAATTCTCTTATTAACTTCCTTTCATCATGCCCGCAATTAAGCGATAACTTAGTGTCTAACATTATCGTAGGCATCTAAGATATTTCATATCGGACCACGTCAAACAGATAAAATATCGAGAAGGTTGACTTTGGTACCAAAATTGTTTGAGCCAATATTGCCATTGCTTTAGCAAAGACATTTTGACCTTCACTAAACTTGGCTCTAATTAAATATGAAATAATAACACCTGTGGGGAATACGAAGCAGCCGGAAAATTGAATTATCCGTTGTTGAAGTTCAATGAAACGCGTTTTAAGATTTAGTACATTTAGTGAGCATATACGCTTAGAACTTGTGTGAAGGAATTGAATATTAGATTATATTATCGGTAATCTTCCTACAGAACTATGTGGATTTATTTAATTAATAAAATTCTTGTATATGAAGATAAAATAATATGCAAATATTTGCATGTTTACGTGGCGCCAGTAATAAGAAGCATTGAAATCTTCTAATAAATATTAATAATATTGAATTCAACTTCAAAGGTCAAGGAATAACTTGACATTAATATGATTTAATAATATAATATTATTCCGGTATATTAAAGAAACGAAGAATTTTTAGGTTTCTTTTTGCTCAATATTAGCGTGACTTTTAGACTTTTCATGTACAAAGATTTCGAATAATAAGAGTTTGTATCGATTGTGGCTAAGGGACAAGAAAGAAAAACGAAAACGAAACTGATCATCTGTCGGTTATAGTGCTATTCATGCTAGCCTGGTCCTTCGTTCCAAAAGTTCGCATTCCAATGTCTCCTTTCTGTTTCAATTCCTGAAGATACTTGATATCTCAAAAATTGCACTATGCCAAGTCTTAATTTTATTGTCACCCCATGAAAAATTCAAACATCCTAATGCAACGGCGAGGATGGTATATTTTAATTAGTTTTGTTAATTATAAGTTAGAGACATTGTAGAAGCCGGCGTCCTGTCTCTCGTTAAATAGTTTTATTTAAAAGCAACATTTCCGTTTCGGAACGCTGCAAACAACTCGAGTTTCAGTAGGTAACGTTTCGGGATAGAAAATGTTTTAGGAAGATACTTTTGTTGTTGTGAAACTTTGTTCTTTAATGCAAGGGTAGCATGTAGTTATAAAACATAACACATATGATAACGAATGAATGAATAATGATAATGTACGATTTAATCACTGATGTAAATTTTTAGACCTTGGTAATTCAAGTCGGAGAAAGAGTCGATATAATGAGATTGCTGAATTGTTCCAACTTCACTTATTCTGGTTCAAGTTTTACTATCCACTGTCACGTCGTCATACTATCACTTTCGTTGTTTTCCTTTTCTTTTCCCTTCTCTTGGATAGCATAATGTTGTTTTACTCCATTTTTCTTATCTCCGCTTATTCCAACGTAATTGCTCCACAATGGTGATACACTGCGCATGGTCTTCACTTTTCCATATCGAAAATAATCTTAGTTTCTTACCTTATAGATTTTATAAATAAAAACTCGTCCTCCTGCCATGACAGTCAGTGACCAAAACGATAGAATATTTAAAATAGTTTATATATATTTTTTCACAGCAGCCGTAACCGGAAATTGCCTGGCTTTGTTATTCGAATAAAAACGATTTGGAATTGAACGCGTCGCGTGGCTGTGTTTACCGACCGCCGGCTTTATTGCCGTCCGATACGATACACTATGGGATTACGACGGAGTGTGCACAGTTTAATAATGTTATTTGTTCGGTTGTAATCATTTTTTTATGTCGTACCTACGAATGAATGAGTGTCCTGAGGGACATTCGTTTGAATGTTATGGTTATGTAAAAATATCTACTATTTTAGGGATAACTTGGATCGTTTATAAATATTCGCACTGCACTTCAATTAATTGTTGACTGCAAGTTTAAATTTTGAATAGGTCCGGAGTTTATCAGCAGCAGATTTATTATTGACCACATAACTACTGAGTGAAAATCATGATATGGATATCTAAAAATATAAAACTATACACGGTTTCGTCATAGGACGACACGACAGACCGTCAGGTACCACCCACACCACCTGGATGGCTGGCATTCCTCCACAGTGCGGTTCTCGCGAAATTTCCTGCCACGCTCAGCCGCGCTGTGGAACGGTCTGTCCTCGGCGGTATTTCCAAACCAATACGACTTAGGGTCCTTCAAGAAGCGAGTCTATCTTTTCCTTATAGGCCGGCAACGCATCTGCAGTTCCTCTGGTGTTGCAGGTGTCCATGGGCGATGTTGATCACCACGGTGTTCACGCCGCTCGTTTGCCCCCTTCTCGTTCTTCGTTCAAATATTATTATATGCCGGATTTGATCTTCCAATGAATGAACTTCTTCAGAACGCAGAACCGCATCGATAAACTTATTCTGTTTAAAAAAGTTGTGAAAAAATTTCTCGTTGTTGTGTTTATACTTAAAGAAGGCTTTATGCTCAGTGAAGTTAAAGTCACGTTTAAAAGTTGAAGTTGTATTCAACTGGGAAGTTTTAAAACGCTTCGAGTTTAAACTGTGTTAGTAAGTGGAAAACTTCTTGCTGTATGCTGTATGTATTATGAGAAATGTTTAAAATATCTTAGCATAGAAAAAACTTATACGTGTGTTGATCGCCACCAGTTACGTGGCGATAGCCGCCCCGGCATCGCTCATATGAAAAATTACGTCTTAATGTCGCACTAAACTATTACGACTTCTTCAAAAATCATCCTCATTTTTCAATCAATTCATAAAAACTTATAACATGATACAGTTGGCTAAACTTTCCTCATGAAGTACTCCGTCTGTTGATGACTAAATTGTTGTAAGAACATCCATTGAGTAGTTTCTGAATGTCAGATAGACGCGGCTAGGTTATTTTCAGTTATTCAAGAGTGAAAATTATATTTTCCATTCAAAATATCCGGTAGCAGTTCTTAACAATCAATTTTTCGCGCAGCCACACGGTGAAGTATTTCAAAAACTTTGAGATGCATTCAGAACTAGTTGTATAATGCAGTGAATAGAGTTTTGCGGGTACCGCTTTCATATCAAAGTTTGTGACTAACCTGAATCATTTATAAGAGCACCAGGTCGCAGTGCACATATTGAGTTTGGCTTTTAAATTTGTACCAGTTAACGGGTAAAGTTAAAAGGTGAATGAATTTTAAAACAAAATTTTTGTGTTTTGATTTGTGAAAAATAAATAAGGAATTATGAGATTTTCATAATATGCAAAAAACGACGAGAAAACACATTAAATCTCTAAAGAAGATTCTTCTTATTTACCATCATCAGTTTAAATATGTCTATATGACGCTGGAAGTAGGCAGTCCCCAGTGATTGGCTCGAAGATCGATCCCTAGCCCTCGTGCAGCTCCGCAACCTTGACCAGATTGCCGGTCGATTTTACGCGTACTCACGTTGAATCGTCATGGATAAGACCCGCTATTCTAAAACCGTTTTGTCCCCATCGGCTGTTTGTTATTTTTTTTGGATTTAATAACTAAGTGCACCCTAGACGAACTTATACCGAACATATCAGTGATATACTGAGAAAGGCGTATTAAGCGTATCCTTAACCGACAAGCGTGTTTGCGTATAACTGAAGAAGTGAGAGGTGGGTCACGATCCTGCCAATGGAAAATGTTATAATCCTCCGGGTTAGTAGCTCGTCAGAATGTAGATTCGTTACCATATATCTACCAATTATCGTATATGATTGTAGTATAGAAGCGCGACAATTTAAATCGGTGCACAAACACCTCGTTACATTATGCACCTGTCGCCGCGCTCCTCAGAGGCGGTGCGAGTTGCAATGAATATGCAATACATTGTAGTTTGATACCGTCTTTGACCTGAAATCGTTCTTCCACGACGCACACAAGCACACATCGATGTTCTACCGTTACCTATCAAACACATTGTACCTTCTACTATTATACAGGTCTATTTGTTCACTGCTTCAGCTATTTTTTGACCACAATTCCACCTGAAATGTTAAGTGGCGATGCGCTCGAATTAGGCTGTTCAATGCTGCATATGATTCCGACACTTAAGTAGACAGGCAATACGACTATGCTGTCAGTGAATTACAGTGGACAGCGGATTACATGGAAAAATAACGAAATTTTTTATCATTTATAAAATGCTTACAAACATTAGATGACGCCTTTAAGAATATATTGACTAGATCTTCACCTTAAGATACCTTAAAAAAACAATGTGTGAAAAGAAAAGATTTTATGTTGTTTTTAAGTACCGAATTTTTATCTACGCTATAGGTTATTTCTTTTGAGGTCGTTACATTCTTTGTGGCTGCGTGATCGGAATAATAATATGTGTTACTATTCCAAATATACCACGCCTTCTCTGATAATACACACTTATCTCAGACACGTGCATTATCGCTGGAGTAGAATTTGTTTTTACTACTTGCTTGCTGGCTTTATATATCATTTTATTTCTATTGTAGGTTTCATATGGTAGAATTATGCTTTAAACCTGTGCTATGCAATGTCGGTAGCGGTCTTTGTAGCCCGTACTGGAACATTTTACCAACGCCGTGCAAGCAGGCATGCAGACAGTAAGGTAGTTCGATTATTTGAGTACACATATTTTTTTTGGAGTATGGTCGCAAACGAGCAAGCAGGTCATTTGATTTTAAGTGACCGCAACCCATAGACATCCCCAACAAGCAAATTAGTCTCAGATGCGTTGTCTACCTTTAATGAACAGAGGATAGACTGGAAAAAGATATTTCATTTTCCTAGTCATCCTTTCCCATCCTATCCTTATTAGGAAAAGACGGGAAAGTAAAGAGGGAGATTTATTTTTCAAAATCTTGGTTAGCAACTTTTTTCCATTCCATGATGTATACGTAACTAATCACCAGGTTAACATATAACTAGTCAGAATATTTAGCTAGTCGTAAATATGTAGCTTGTATATTCAAAGTATATAAGGGTTATTACTACATTGTAGCTATTTTGTTAAAATTAACTAACGTTTAATTACTTAAATTCTATAGGATACTAGATAAACATGAACAGTTATAAAATCACTAGTTCCTGTATTTAAGAAGGGATATCTTCTCGCGAAATTCTTTAAGCTGTATATGGCTATACTGTTAAGAGTTAATTATCTGTTTACCATCAAAAAGGTTAAATCTAGTCCAAAATACAATTTTGATCACTTACGGATAGAATACACAAACATTGTTGCATGCATAGCTTTCTACGAGTTTATCGCATATGTGTTATCGCGTTAGATTGCGAGATTAACATATTTGTTCTTGTACAATATATTTTTCAGTAGATATTAACAGTGATAGCGACAAGAGCAATTTTGTTGTTGCGTGAAAATATGTATTGGAAAAATAAGACTACAATTTAGTATATAATATAGATATACTTGTTATGTACTATCTGTATTGTTTATTGGCTACCTTATAACAATTCTTTACTGTTCCAGTTTAACAAATATTCGGTAGTCGGTTCACTGGAGCGTTAACTTGTTAGTTTTATTACTTGACCTATTTGTTCGTATTCAAATGCGTTGCTTCACAAGTATTTTTAGACACAATGATAAGCCAAATTCAAAATCCAAGTTTATATTTCTACTACTGTAACGTTATGTCTGTGAATTCATTTTTTTTGGGCCAGACGATCTTATCGATTCAAACAATTGTATGATGGAAAACTTAAATTAAATGTTATAATAATATTGTTATCATTCTAAATCTTTATGCGATTATAAAAAAGAAAATAATGATTTAACATATTGACAAATAACACTTATGTATAACATTAATTTATAAACATAATGTTTCATTTACTTGTTTATAACAAGCATTGATAAATACGGGCATACCTGTTCAGTGTTAAGATAACTTATTGTACGTGAACAGAGCTGTGTGAAACAATAACTGACCGCAAAGATAGACAGTGTTCCATTTCATGTAGATCGGGTCGCCACACGTTAGCGGGATATAGTGGATATTGTATGCAGTAGCGATAAAAGGTTCTATACACTATTTGCAACTTAAAATAGTCTCCGTCTAACGTAGCACTTAATTTTATTAACATTGAAAACTCAATTTCTCTTATCTAGCGGAAAAATGTAAAAAATAACAAAAGTAAAGTAAAAATTAAATAAGTCCATGCGCTATAGATTTGCATTTTACCATTTAGTAAAGTCGCAAACAAAATTAATAAGATATATAGCCTAGGTATTTTGATAGTTTAAGCGTAAGCTTTTGAGAATAGCTGGGATTGTGTTGATGTTTGAAGTTACAACTTTATAGTATACGAAGATCGAGACAAAATGTCGAACATACTTGCACACCTTGATACATTTTCCAAATTAACAACGAAGGATCCTGATATGTCCTAAAATAAGTCCACCAAAGGATGACAATCGATGAAGCGATTGTCAACTAGCCTGCCAAACGTGGTGATTATGGCAAACCCCACAAACGTCAACGTATAAATTCACTCATTCATATTTTCCATTATAAGCAAATTGACCATATAGACTATACTGGCCGAATATATTTATGCATAAAATTCTTTAAACTTTCGTGAGACATTATTAAAGAAATTTTTAACTGTGACGCCTATACTCACGTTTAGGTATTCCGCTGTAAGTACCCCGACTAGTTTCGGACATATCAGAAGTCCCTACCGTCGGCACTTACACTGCACTACCTTAATGTGAGTTAGTTTGATTAATTAATTATATTTATACTTATTTATTATTTACTATCCTTATTAGCTCTACCTGTGTGGCCACCTCACACTTGACCCATCTCACTCCGGGTGAGGTCACGAAGAACATACCGTGGTACATGTCTGAATTGTTTCGTTGTTCTAATCTACATTTCAGTGTCGCCACTGTGGCGAGTGTTGGACCGTTTGCTTTTAGCGCTGTAGAAATATGATATTGAAGGAATTATACATCAGTACTTTTACTGATGCCATTGTTATAATGAATAAAGAGGAAAGCTTTTGTTTATTGTTTTCTACTATGTAAAATGCAACATTTATATTTATTTTTGCAATGACTCACTCGCATATTTAGGACGGAGTTGTTTCCTGGGTGTACAAAATAATCCTGTACCTTGTAGTTAGCATAATTTTTTAGTACTGTTCGTACTGGAAATTAGCAATAATATTTGTGCTGTTTTAATAGTAAGAATTGTTTTTTGTTGTCAAAATATAGAGCGTTGTATTTATCAAGTTGTTGTTGATTAAAAATGTTTACACGGTCTATGCGAAATAGGATAGTGTTAAACTCAATAAAAAACTTTTTTTATTAAAAAGCCATAAAAAACGCAGCGATATAAATAGAATCCAAAGCCGCGTGTGTGTTGAACTGCTTTAATCTATTGCGTGTCCTTTAATCTTGCGGTTTTACGCTGCATCGGCTGGCGTGATCAGATTAAGCCCGCTGTTCATACTTTTCACCCTATTCTTTGGAAATTTCGAAAGTAATAACGTATGCCATAAAATTTGCATTTTATGTGGTTTTGTTCATAGTTGATTTCATAACCTAGCCGATTACTCTTAATTTAGCTTTTCGCTTAAACTCCTCGAGTTAATTTTAGCACAGACAAAGGTGTGTTTACGCCCCACTCCCACATTTGTGACCAATGTATACATACACGTAGACTTATGGGATGGTCATAAGTAATGAGAATTTCAGTTGCCTAAGCGCGTTCAATTTGTTGGGATTTGAAATGTCTTACGGGTCATTATTTTCTCATAAATCTCACAATTTCTAAAGCTTGAAAATGACACAGGAAGAACACAAATGTATGTTGAAGCTTACACGGAGGCATGGAAGAAAAATTACTGTTCTGACGTCTCCTCGGTTAACGGCTTTAAAGGATGTAACATAGCTGGCCAGAATTTCACACAAAGCTACTTGGATAAATTTGTCCTCTACAAGTCTATTGTTTTATTTCTACAGTTTTCAGCTGTAATAAAGTGCATGCATGCATACTTCATTTTATGCCTGCTATTATTGATTGATGCTTAAAGATGTTTTTTGCTTACTTAGATGCATGTCAAGATGCCAGAAGCATATGGTAAGTAAGCTCTTTCTATCACGTGAACAACCTGTTCGTCTTGTCACTTAGTATAATAAGCATCGCGATACGTTACTCTTTATCCTAGAGACGTACCTTGATGTAACGCGAAGTATCACACATTATGTTTCGGTCGCCTGGTAATGCGATATATGTATGCGTGTCAGATTATAGCCGCACCGTAGGCCACAAATACGTACTATTGCTTGATATTTTCTGCCGCGCACCAATGCAGCGTTTGTCGATCGCCTAGGACTAATGGTTAATTTGTCTGTGTCTCCGTTTACGAAGTTGTCAATAGAAGCCATTAATTCTAAGCTCAAATTGATTGGTCGCGGCGCTGTCAGGTCTTCCTCTTTTCATGATTTATTCCGTGAATGTCATGTAACGGCGCGCTAAATCCCGGCCGTTTCGATTGCTAACCGCCCCCCTCGCCACTGCCATCCCCATCCCTTATTGTTTGTATACGTTGCCGGACTTAATTGAATTCTTTTTTTTATCATGTTTGCTTTCTTTTTTTTATCATGTTTGGCTCGCGTTGCTGTCCGTTACTTGCAACGATTAGTTGACTTAGGGTAGCTGTGTGCTTCGTCCGTTGTTATTTGCAAAGAGCCTTTTCAAAACGATAAAATGAAAATGGTGCGTGTATTCTAATGTAAACTTTATGTTATCGAAATATAGTTTATATTTGCTACTAGTATGCATTGTCGCAAATAAATAGGGCTTAGTTAAGGTATAAAAGTATATACTGGTTTAAAATGTTAAACATAATGTACTCTTTCATATGTAATTTTTTCCCGCGTTCTTTTTATCCGGTACGTCGTAACTATGCGTTATTTACATGCTAACTTGGTCGTCAAAGTTCCGAGAATGGACAAAATTGTTTCTTTGCTCAGATTAGTTTTAGCTTATATGTCAGTAGCAAACCTACATCTATTATTTTTGAACCAAATTGTTTGTCTTCATCTTCAATAAAAATATAAATATTATTACTTAGATGTAACTTACAGATATGTTTAAACTGAAATCGATAGTATCACGAGCCAAAACGCAAGGCAGACAGACCATGCACGCCGACACAAAGAAGGCGTGGCAGGTCACGGGGCGGGCTTTTGTCTTAAATTTCGTATTACGCCAGCATTTCCAATTACTTCTCTGGCGCTGACACTGCTTGAATTGTTAATTGCAATTTTGAGTACGTTTTGGAATGAGCTAATGCATACTCTACGTAATTTTTGAATGAGTTATGACGATGCATGCTTTTTCGTCCATGAAGAATTAACTGAATTGTTATTCGAGTAACAGATAGTGTTCAAGATTTTATCTTTTTTGTGTAAAAAAAAATCGAAAAAAAATATTTTAGACATAAAAGAGAATCAAAATTATCTCTTTTTTTACTTGATGACTTTTTAAAAATGCTAAAAGTAAACTCATTAAATATGAATCTACGTGTTGTTCATGTGTTAAAGTTCCATGTTTTCTTTATTTATTTAGCCCACCCATTCTAGTTTTTATGTTTTGACACATTGCAGGTTCTAATTCATATATTTTTAAAAATTATTATGGTTGGTTTAGTCATTTAACCGTGAAAACGCTAGTCATACACAATTACTTTCGCATTTTTAATATTGGTTTCACCTCATCTGTATTTTCACGTCCAAGAAATAAGTAAGACATATATATTTTCGCCGAAAATACATATTCTATACAATTCACAAAAGCTATTATTATATATTTTTATATTACTACTATAATTGTAAACAAGAAAAAGATTATGCAGAGCGCAAAAACGGGTTTAATAAAGAAGTTTAACTGGAAACACAATGTGACAACGGGGAACATATGAAAGACGGAAGCGAAGTCGGGCGGACGCGGTTCGATGTTTTTTCTTTGCCGTGCCCGCCTGGCGCCGTCGTTTTTGTCGTCTGTGCCTTTGTCGAGTAGTTGAAAACGTTTTCCCCGTGTCCCCTAGTTACTTGAGGGTCAGTTTAGGTTTGGCGCGACTATGATAAGTAGGTCAAGTATTGTCGCGGAGTGTTGTTGTGTTTTGATTTTTGGCCCAATTATAAGCCAATAATATCTACTGGATGGAAATTTACTTCTTTGCACAAAGATATAACGACTTCATAATCTTAATACATGCTAATATTATGCAGTAGTTTAGATTCAGACATGTTTTCTGTATACTTTCTTTTCGAGACAACGTTACTTCATATTTTTTATCATTCCGTTGTTTTAATTGAAACGGACAAAACATCGTTCGCCATTATACATTTCATTTCCAAATTAAACTTATTCACTTTAAACGATAATTAATTGAAAATAGCTGAATTATTTCCAGAAAGGACAGTGAATGTAACGGAATGTTTTAATTGTAGGAATACTGTAATTAGCTGAGAGCTTTCCGTGAAGTGACTCGTAACTATGTGTCTTTCCTTTAAAATAAATTTACTGACTCTTGTTCCTAGTATTTCCCTCGTCTGTATTATATTAGCTTTGAATTACTAAAACGGATACCTTTATTTGTAATTGCTATATCATTTTACAATTTTCAAATCAAAATGGTGATTTCGAGGATTGTTGATGCTTCTTTCTACACAAAGTTCAAAAACAGAGTTTTATATAAAACATTTGCTGTCGTGGAGAATGCCTGGTTCAGTATGACACACTTATCGTGGGTTTCCACTGACGTATAAACTTGTCGCGATACAAGGTTTCTCTCTATCTTTCTTTCTGAAAAAACTGAGACGACAATAAATTTTGTGTGAATGTTTTCGGCAGTGTAAACCCACGGTTATTTGTTTAAACCTACAACTATTTACTGTATCTTCCTTGGACCAACATCTACAGTTCATGGACATTCTTAGAGTTTTAAAGTTTTACCTTTGCCTAACGTAACTGTACATTTACTTAGGTATAACCAGCATGTAAAAGTTTCGTAAAAAAGGGATATACGTGCGCTCGAAGAAATATGAAGTGACGTTACTAGGCGAGGAATGATATATCTCCACGTCCTGGTCACGTACGTCGTGCGAATTGAAAAAAGTTATCAAAGAGCCAAGTACCAGGCGTGAACATGTCACTGTCACATACCATATTGAAAGTCCCGATCAACATTTGATAGGACTTTTTGCTATGCTCCATGTCCTTATAAGGAATAATATGAATGCTAAAATAGATTTAAGATTTATAGATATGTATTAAATCAAAATACAACATAATTATTTTACCTAATAATAGAATTTCTTTTGAAAAATCTACGTTATTTTCGTACATATATACCATCAGATGCGCAGAGCGGATTGATTAAACACTAACAAAAATGTAGATAGGGTATAGGGCGGCCAGAGTAAGACAGTGTCCATGATTTACGTCTTAATAATTATTCTTGGTACGCACGAGTACGTGGTAACCTGTTTTGTTTGAAATGAATACCATATATGAATATTGAAATTATTTCATACGTTTTTTTGGATCGCTTTAATGAAAAATCGGGTCAATACCATGCGATCCGATCTGTAGATCCATTACGATCCACAAAATCGGATCGAGTTTTAAAGCACATCCTACTTAAAAAGACGAATGTAAAACATACGAGTTCAACTTCCGCTCAATTGAAAGTTTGATGACATTCACATACTGGAGGACTCTAAGCGGGCGAAGTTTGCGTTCGATTATGTAAGCGATTTCATGATTAGGTCGGTGTCACACCAGCGTTCTTAGCGAAATTAAGCCAGATGTTAGGCTCACATATACCTCTCCATTTCAATGTTTCGGATTATGACGTCCAGTTCAAGGATATCCATTCTGGGTAATATATTTATGATTAGATAATCATAACTATATTTAGAAAACAACAAAATCCAGATGGGTTTTGTTGTTTTCTTCTTTACTATCGCTAGTTTAGCATTTTATATAATTTGATTGGAATGAAATTAGGACAATTTTGTTTATTTATTGCGTATAACACATACAACAATGTATTTGTCGCCAAACTGTAGTGCAGTTTATTGACGTCGGAAAACTCATTACATAACAATAATTTACTTATCCTACTTACATCTAATACATATATTACCTATTACTTCTCATAATCTATAAGGAATCTACAAATAGTGAATTTACATTTAAGTTTTTCAATTAAATTATTCAAACAAAACAATGTTCCAAAAATGTTTTTCTTCCTCATTACTTTTTTTTAGTTGAGTTTATGCTAGTCAGTTCTTAACCATTCAATATCATTATGTAACTTTGGATTCAAATAATTAGTACATCTTTGCCCATATTAGGTATTAGCCGTTACTGACACAAATTTCCCATTAAAATGTTAAACAAAAAATGTATTCTTTCATATGTAATTTTATATTTATAATATATACATATATGGTCGTCTTGAATTTTAACCTAGTGCCTTCCTAATCTCATAATTCATAAATACGTGCGGATGTAATAGATAGTCGATCGAAAGCCGTACTCTGGATTCTGAAGTTAATGCAACACCGGCGGTTTACATTGCAAAATCCATTCGAGTTTTATATAAAAAATAAAAAAAACTCCAACCTTTTTCTTTCTATATTTTCTAAATTCAATTTCGCGCTATCATTTCCAGCAATACCAACGGAAATTGCGGAGCGTTCGATAAGAAAGTTGTTAATCCGTAGCCACATTGAGTTGTGGTTACGTAAAGCGCTGCAGCGCTAACGCAGTACTTGAATAATTCCTATCGATTATAAATTTGTTGGGATAAATAATTCGCAATTCAAGTCGACGCTGATCATAAAATTTGATCGCTAACGTCGAACTAGACACGCAATGGAATTCACTTTAATGTTTCCAATCGTAGTCTGGAAGTGCGTAATCGATTATTCGATTGTTACATTTTATTATTACCTACTACCGTCTATCGTAATATCTCTAACGATCGTTCTTATGTTTACATCGTTCCGGGCGATATGTAACTTTGTCTCTCATTTAACTGTATATTATTAAAAAAAAGTGAGTATTATTAATTTTGTATGGACAAAAACAAACCACGAAACAGTTGTAAGTAATGTTAAGTAACCACTTCTGCCCGTAGACATCCGCAAAAGCTAGATTTGTTGCTTATATGTCCTGAGCCTTTAGTAGATAGTAGCCCCCTACTATAGATAAGAAGATAAAAGAGAGGAACAAGGGATAGGGTACGGACATGCATTCGGTCAATCTAACGGTTCACTAACCGCAATTATTCCTGCTCACTCTTCTTGTTATTCCATAGGAAGGGTGTAATTATTTTCTTAATTACGTCAGGATGGATTCTCAAATACAAAGTCCTGCATACCACTATCTTTGCTTTCATCTCCCTAACACAAAACAGCGTGGTTTTGCAAGCACAAACATTTTAATAAGTCACGGTATTCTTTTTTAAAAAAAAAAAACAAGGTTAAATGAGACACAGCATATGGTTGCACAAATCTATTAATAAATAAATGTGTATTGATTTAGTCTCCATGCGCCTTGCCATCGCAAAAAATCCTAATCGGGACATTTATCTGTTTCATAACATGAATCAATTTTTTTTTGTTCAATGTTCTTTAACGAATGGCAATGGCGTCTTAAAATCCCATCTGTTATAGAATAAGCTCGGCTTTAGACCATCAAACTTGGTCGCATTATTAGAACAAAGGCGGGGTAAAAGCGACGGAGAGATTCTCGTAAAAATACAATTATAAGGTTACCGATAACAGCGACGATGGCATTATCCGAGTATTAGATCGGACGGGTAACGTAAAAATGTCGGGATTTAGAGATTTTCCCTCTCGTAGCGGGATCGGCGGTACAAGTAATTTACAATGAAATATTACAATAGTGAAAAGGCACAAAAAAGTCTACATCAAATATGTTAGAAATAAATAAATGGCAAAACCAAACATAATGAGGGGCATTCAATTGTACTTACACTTTTTGTTATTTATTTTTGAATTTTTATATTCAGTATTTCTCCGGAGATGAATACAAATGGAATACCATCACACCCTTCAAAATCGGTCAAGCTGAGGCTACAGGAAGTCTCGATGGAACGGACATGCATACCTTCCATACTTGACGAAATATATGAATAATTAACAGTATATACGTGTGCTTTATTATCTTCTAGATATTTTTCCTATTTCTTGTATTTTCCTAGTCTAGTCGGTCGATTTAGCGTTGTTCTATTTGCATTTGTTCTATTACTTTTAAATTGTTAAAATATTAGCTGTCGCCCCGGCTTCGCACGCATTCTTTTCTTATATGAGGAATGTAAGGAAAGAATGCGTTCGAAGCTGGAAAATATTGTAACTTAATTTCGCGGTTAAACCAATATCTTGGAATTACAAGTATAGATGTCAAATAATTGCAATGGTAATGTATTTCACAAAAATCACAAAATGACAAAATATGTTA
>JWHW01039811.1:421780-442423 GCA_000931545.1 Papilio glaucus
TGTTGTACTAATTTTTTTTTTCCTGGTCCCTCTGACATATTGTGGGTCAGGGCCTTTATTATTCTAACTGTATTATTTCTGTATCATGTACAATTTGTACTCGTTGTTGTACTATTAGTATTAATTGTATTTCATAGAGTTTGTATTGTCGTAATCTTGCCAATCTTATTATTATGTAGGAAAGAATCCGGCTCGGCATGTGCGGTCGTAAGTTGGCAGCGGTGCATTTGTAGATAACTTTTATTGTCTGTCGTATTAGTATTCCGAGAGGTTGCAGACGACACCGAATAAGCACATTGTTTGCCGTCGTTATGTATGTATGTATGTCCCTTGTTGCACGTTAGAACGGGGTTAGCTATTGCTGTTGGGTTGCTAAAACATCATTTAAAAAAATAACACATGCAAGGATGTAAATGGTGAATTTCTGTGGTATTTGTATGGTTATCATATTGATTTTGTAACTATATGGTGAGCGTTTTTAAGTTTAACTACGAAATAATAGTTTGTATTTGACTTAAAGACTCACGGAGGCCAGTGAAACATATTAGGTGATATGTGAAATGTTTGAAATTCGTCAGACTCACCCAAACATGTATATTCGCATAAAAAATAATCAAGCAAATGTACTACTTTTTCAATACCCGTAAAATAATAAAGTATGTAAATATTACATTCGTTATTGTTACTGATCTAGTTCAACGCAAAACCATCAATAGCCTGCTGTATCTGGCGCGTGCGGGAGCTGTATACGGCCGTCAATGTGCTATTGCATTCTATCAATTAGGTTCGCGACGTTTGCGTTAGTTACACCTGAGTGCGGCGTTAATCTTCGCCTAACAACTCACGGGACGTTTGTTCGTGTGAATGAATTGGTCATTGATTTTGGTAGATTATACCTATCTGTTTACTATTGGAGTAAAAACGTAGCTTTATAGTGACAATTACATTGAAGCAAATTGAGATATTTAAATTGATTATTATGCATTGACATTTTCTACTTATGTTTTTGGTTAAGGTTTAAAAGGTGTCGACAGTTTAGAGAAATGTAAATAAAAGTTCCATTGTTTGTCTCTATACTTGAGTGAGGTAGGCATAGAATCGTCATCAGCTTTTCCACTCAATTGATGAATAAGACTACAATCAACAGTAGGCTCAAATAGAAAGTGATGTTTTTTGAACACATATCTTTCACTTATTACAAGTAGGCTAAGAATCGTACCGTATTCAACAACTGAGATATCAAAGTAGCATTTATGAATGTATATCGATGACATGATTTTCAATTTCGAAAACAAGATAGCAGCAAAAAATGCAATCAGTTGGCAAGAAACTAACGTCCTTATCGCAAATGACGTCGTTTGCAGGCGTTGTAAATAAAAGTGGGACCGTCATTTGTTAACATCGCCTCGTACATATTTTATACACTAGTTTCGAGTTAATAGCAAAAACAATTGCTCGTAGTAAGTTTAAGTGCACCAAACAAGTTTTTTAATCGTTTGCTGAGTGCGCCGTTTTATCGACGATGTGCTAATCGGATGTCGCCACTTATTTGCAGTCCAATTTCTTTGTGAATTCTGTAAGGCTCATATCTATGTATTTATTTGTTTAAAATGTAGTGATGTGATTGAAATTTAAGAATGACGTATATATGTTGGGACTGTGCTTAGTAAAGAAGCTTTTAAACTGTGAATTCACTTTATAAAAGTGACGCCATCTGATACCGGCTGGTTTTAGGACCTAGCACTTATTTGTTTGAACAATCGCCTAGACCAGGTATGTAGTATGGTAGACACTAATGTTATAACATATTAATGTGTCAATTGTTAATTGGAATTAAGACGAAAGTGGCAATTAAAACACTCCAGAAAATAGCATCGGGTTCTGATTATTTATAAATTCTATTATAGTAAACAAAATGCAATAACTAAGCGTAATTAGTATGGGTTGTAGCTCTGTTTGAAGAAAGCTACGTCTCGTAATAGTTTTATAACGAATAGTTGGAATATCAACATAACAAAGTTTAAAAATTATGATGATTGTGAATCAAATACTATTTTATATAAAAGTAGGTGGAAAACGAGACAGCGGTTCACCCGATAACCACAGGCATTTGCAACAAGCTAACCAAGTACAACAACTCGTTAACGTAGTACGCCTACCTATAATGGACAGTAGAGGGGATAAACAGAAAAAGGATTTTTCCTATCCATCCAAGATTTTACGGGGGCCCCTCCCCCGTAAAATCTTCCCTTTTAAGAAGGAAAGGACTAGGATTCGGCCGTCGACACCTCACATCGGACGAAACGCATAATACTTCTACTTCATGTCTTTCTTTTGTGAGATCGTGGTATTTCACCGGAAGAGCCAGCGCATTCGTATCACAGATGTTAAGTTTTCGGACTCTGCCACTATTGAATATATCTTCTGACTGAGTTAAGAGTCGCGTAAAATAAAAGTCCTAACGTTGTAAGTTCAACCTAGCCGAGCACACAAGCGACACTCCTAAATTATATTGCGAAGTCTGAACGAACGCACCGTGACATAAAGTTTCCAAGTTTTCTATGAAGTACTTGAAATGGCTTAACTTCCTTCAATAGCTAAGAAACTCCATTTATCTCAACGCTGACTCTTACTTCAACTTGTTAATTTTTGTCTTCTAACAGAACTGTTATATTTTTTATGATTAATCTGATCCCTTTTCATGTTTATTACTACTGCAGATCGCCGATCGTCGTGGAAATTCGACCATGATTCCCTTTACTTTCTATTATATTTTATGTACGCGATGTATGGATATTTTATTATATTACATATAGTCTATTCGTAGCATAAACTATAGAATAAAAATTGCTTTCTCTACAAAAGCTTTCACTGTGTTAAATGTCTCACACTTCTGTGCGTCCAATATTCTTTTCACGTATGTAATATACAAATTATAGATTAGAGATACAGAGAGAACATGAAGGTGCTCACTATAAATACTATTTATTACTATCAGTAGATTACGTCAGTATATTTTGAATATTAGAGTACAAATGTTTGCTGCATATTCTCCTTACAAAAGATGCATAAAGTAGCTTAGCTTTTTACACTTTTGTTTAAGATGTTTTGTTCATAATTAATTATATTTTGTAATATTTTTGATATCAACTCTGATATCTGAAATAATATATAAGTAGATAAATCAATTGATAAAATATATGTATATTGTCGTGATGAGAGTTAGTTAGGTATTCAAAAAAATATGAAAACATTTGTAATTACATTTGTATGTATTTCTCAGTTTATGGATTATAACAGTTGACATTTTATTATAATTACAGTTAAATTCATTTTACAATGTCAGTTTTATAACGTGAATTGGCAAATAAAAAACGACATTACGACGCCATGTTTGAAATGATGAAACATATGTGTTTTATGTTATTTAATATGATATATTTCCAAAACATTTTATGAAAAAAACATTCATCCTATACGAAAACTTAACTATACCAAATATCGTTTTCACACGCCTTCGTTTTCTCAATATCAAAATAAACAATATAAAAAACATCCCCAACGCTTCATTGATATAAATATAATTTCTGTACAAAAATATATCTTCATAGTGTAAATCTAGCAACGAAACAAATTCCCTCACCCATTTCTTTTAAATCGTAATCTTGCACACTCCTTTGAGTAAAACGCTCCAGCATTTATATTATATTTATTCACATTTAATAATATTAAATAGACCGTTAGTTCCAATTAGATTTTACGAAACAACTTTAACTTCACTCCGCTGTTGTCCACTTTACTGATGAACTATTTCCTCTCGCTGCCGAGACGAGTTAGCTCTAAACTAGTTGCTCGGAAAACTCTTGCAAAATATGCAACAGCAAAGTCACATTCCATAGACATAACGTAATACTGACGAAATTAAATGCGTTAAGACGTACACAAATCTGTGTTAAAGTAAAAGAACAAATCCCTATCTCTTTCTCTCTCTTTTCATGAAAGAAAACTAAATATGGTTTAGTAAATATATATCGTCCTTTGAAGGTAACCCAAAAGTCTCTTTATATTTTTGTCTGTTTAAAATTTAAACCGTATCTAGACTTTAATTTCGTTAGTCGGAAATTTCCAGGAAAAATTCGTTGCCATCTTTTTATAACATTTTGAAACAAGTATAGATACTGCATCTGATGTCGGGCTTTAGAGTAAAATGATTAAATAAATTAGCACAGCAAATATAAACTTTAGGTAGTTCAATTTTTTTTAATTGGTATTTGATACAATTGAATTCTAGTTGTTTGAATTATAGTTAAACTGTGCATACACGTATATAGATTTAAAGTATAACTGTCTTAATAGTAAATCACTGTAATTTATGCTAACATTAAAAAATAATACCTATTATGTATATTGCCCTAACTATTTTATAACTTTTGAGTATCACCACTTAATATTAACTTATTTATAGTAATGTATAAAAATAAACATTTAGTTCATCAATAGGATTGCTTATATACGTTGCGCAATAATTGTCCCTGGGGACATTTACAGAAGTAACATTTAACTCATATATAAATTATTCAAGCTTAACGGACTCTGTGCAGTATTGCATTTCCTCGTTTAATTGGAAACAAGACACCCGGCTGTCGGCTCGAGGCAGTACTAGTACCAGCCGTTTGTGCTCCTGGGACGCACTTAAAATGTAACTCGAAGTTTTCTTTGAACTATGAAAAAGGTTTGGCTAAAGAGGGAAAACTGTGAAAACTGAAACGATAAACCAATGAAAGACCTCCATTTTGTTGAAAATATAATTAAAAAGGTAAATTTGAAGTACGTTCTCGCTCTAGTAAAAAAGGCTGGTGCATTCTAAATTGTGTTCATTTTTTTTGTGTTCGTTTTGTCTTTGGAATTCTTGCACTATTTCTTACTAGTGTTGGCGTGTAAGAAATAAAAAAAAGTTAGCACATTGAATCTTCTACTTCCGGACTATAACGCACGTTCTCTTAAATATATTGTTTTTTAATTCTAAACATAAAAAGCACAACACACGTCCATGTAACTAAAAAGGGTTGTATTACTGATTTTAATTTGGCGCGGTCCCGCCACATCTCTCTCGCCTCTTCTTCATTCATAAATCTCATATATACACGATCGTCGAATACAACGCTTATCAAAGCCTTTCTTAAGTGTTCTTAATACAATAGTAGGATGTTTATTCCGTTTCGTGGCATTGAGTCGTTCGTTATAAACTGCTAAATTACTCTCCGCCGTTGCCGGTCTGCAATTAGTTACGTTGAAGCTATGGAGCTAATTCCGTACCACTTACGGTACCTCTTGGTGTGTGTTTATGAAACAGCATATCTGTATGTGTCGCATAGTTCAAAAGGTATTAGATGTATGTATGTAGGTAGCTTGTGGCCTTGTTATAATTTTTACGCTAAAATGACGCATATCATTGCATTTGCTTGAGTCTCAGCAAATCTTTATTTTTATTCCTCTTGTAGACAAATTTTCTTTTTTTTTTCATTCATTTCTCGCTCCAAAATAATTCACCATTCCTGAGAACTATTTATGAACATAGACCTTTTGAAACACACTATACAATAGATGCATTATCCTATGATTATGTGGGAGGAAATGTTTCAATAACAGTGAATAACTATTTGTGAATATTACTTATATATTACATAAAATTATTGTTTTCCATAGTAGAACTGTTTACGCATTTCTTGTTGATAAAATAAACCCTATGTCCGCCAGCCGAACCGAAGCGTAGAACAGGAAATGAAAAGTTGAATGGTACAATTTTCAATCTTGTTCGATTTTACTGGTTTCCGGGCTTTTTACTAACAGACCTTTAGCAGCCAATCTAGATAAATAACTTTAAACCTTCGTGGTTTTTACTTATACAAGGTTTGTAAGAAACGGGAAATATCGGGAGCTCAAAAAGGCTAATCGTAGTAAGAATCCCGTTTCTTACAAACTTTGTACAATCTAGATAAACTTACCATTACGGACAAAATTGGGGGTAAGAGACTCAAGTCACCACCCCATGTACTGGTCAGACCAAATAGCGCCACGCTCGAAACTGCAAAGCACAATGCCATCTACCGTACCGCACAACATGGAAGAAGACCGTAAGGGAGAAGGTCACGTCTTCAGGAATGAGGGAACGATGCTGAGATAGAGAGAGAATCACTTCCCTTCACATTTTCCGTTCCCTTTTTTTGCGATGCCCTCCTCTGTCCAAAATAAAACAGTTATTGTGGAGACAAAACACTTGCAAGTTGCAGTTGGTTCTTTTTGTTACGGATATCTCTACCCGTAGGGGTAGCGGTGGTTCATTTATAAACATCAGGTGAAGTTGAAGCTTGCTGTACCACATTTTCCATTAAAAATGTGTGAGTTTTGATCTCACCGCGGGCTCAATTATGTGTGACCTCGTAACAGTAGTGAAGAGTCGACGGGAAAGCAACCAGTCATACATGCAACACGTACCTTACATCATAAAAATGAATACTTAACTATTAATACAATGTTAAATCAATAGGTATTGTTAAAACTTACCTACATTACTAAAGTCGTTTCACCGCATGTTCGTATGACGCAGGGGTCTTAATGTGAAAAACAAAAACTATAAGGCTAGTGCGTACCATTCTGCACCCCATCGCTGCTTTACGACCTTACAAATATAACTATAATTAAAAAATAATGAAGATTTGTGTAGTAATTAAAACACAACGCTGTAACAGTCGTCACACACAACACAGCAGTCGAGCACATTGTAAATAGCTATCTAAAAACTTTTTCGCCTGTTCCTGTAATATTTACGACGGGCTAATTTATCCGACCTAATTAACTTTTGGTAAAATTTGTTCCGAATTTGTATTGTGTGGTTGTTTTTTTGGCATGCGGATGACAGGCGTAGGAGTTGTAAGTTCTACATTTCCAAATTTTTATTTCGTGTATTTGAAATTAATACCATGTAAATTTATTTTTGCGTCTGGTTGGTGTACAACTACTAGCTTATATCGAATTAGATATGCTGGTCAATGTTATTATCTTTTTACTCGACTGGTGTTTTAAAACGAGACCATTAAACAGGATTTACGTTAAAATGACGCCTCAGAATTACGCGGAGTGTTTTTTATAAAATATAAACATCTAATTATTAGTTATACGTTGAATTAATTAAAAAAACTTAATTAAACTTATTCACAGTACTGCGTATGTTTTTGTTTGAGCTTTGTCGTTTAGACTTATAAAAAATCAAACAGGTATCGAATACGATGTGTTCACGTACTATGAAAGTTAAACTTAATGCCCAGTTGAGCTAGCACGAATCTAGACCAAATGAAACATCAATAGCTACTTTTTATGCACCTCATTTTTCCGTTAGATTAAACTAGGCGCTCAGTTCCTTTCGAGCTGGAGTGACAGTCTAGTTTTTGCTGCGTTCAAGCGGGAACTGGTGGACTGTAACACTTTTTAGCAGTTAAGCTGTACGTAACACATTTGGTACAGGGAATTCAGATATTAAGCGAGAAGCGATTAAATACGGCGATGATTATCCTGGAAGTTTTCTTTATATTTTGGATATTTTCTCTTATATTTTGATGAACATATTGTTATAGAAATGTATATATATCGTACTAGCTGTACCCAGACGTTTCACTCGCCGTACCGACGGCGCTTTCGATACGGGGACGGGTAATTTTATACACAATTTCGAGGGTTGTTCACTTTGGGCGCAGAACCTTGATTCTTTGGCTAAAATTAAATTAGCCTAATTCCTTATCTTCCAGTAAAGGTCACATCAAAATTGGTCCAGCCTTTTCTTCGGAGATTATCCGGAACAAACAAACAGGCAGATAGATTTTTTTTATTATTGTTAAAAGTAACATTATTTCTTCTATGCCGACTTCGGCGACGGCTGTGCAACTGTCTCAAATCTGTCTGTGCAAATATTATACAGAGAGAGAAATGTCTATAATGGGTAAAATTGTGAAGAGAATGTGCCGACTTTAATAATTACATAGCCCACATTATCCAGACATAAATTATTGTTTTTTTTTAAATTATTAACGTGTTTCTTAGGAATGTAGATTTTATATTGGGCGGGTCTACCTGCTATGTGAGACTATGCAGTATTGACAATAATCTTTTAAAACGCTTAATGTATTAGTGGTTTTAGATCTCCAGACGAGAATCCAATTGGGACTGCCCTAATATATCACTAGACACAAGCGACGTTTGTCATTCGAAACGTAATAAAGCTTTATCCTAATAAACACCCGGGAGAGTTTCCTTCGTTTGCCATTTTAATGCCGGGGTAATTAAGTCTGGATAGCGTACATCGAGATAGTATACTCGGCTCTTCGTTTTCTTCAAAGATTTTATCTGACCCCGCACCCCATCTCCTGTCACTGATCTTTAAAAAGTAAATGTTATAAGCCATCGACGCTCTCTAGCACGGGGATTGTTTAATTATAAATATTTAATCTATTTCGATTTAAGAGGGATAAGTAGATATCATTTAAAACGATAGGATTGTAGTTAAATTGGTTGGTTTGGTTAGATTATTTTCGCACTGGTCTTATTCCAGTAAAAGCAAATGTTATTTATTTCTAACTGTACTTACTCGTTTCTAAATTTGGCAAGGTGAGGACCTATCCTTGCTCTACTATGATGATCTCTAAAATAAATATTTTTGAATTTATGAATTTTGATGTAAAAACCTTTGTTTACAAAAATCACGTCTTACTGTGAAACAAGGTATGATATTATAAATGCGAATGAATTTGTTTGTTACGCTTTTAGGACTCAACCAATCATCATGAAATCTTACACACACATTCAGACGTACAGAAAATGACATGTGGTACCTTTTATATATCCCAAAAAAAGCTATTCCCGAGAGATAGGAAAATAATAGACTATTAAACATTATTGTTTGTTAAATATTGATAAAAGAAAATAAATCAGAACCCGAGCTACATACATATGTCATAAGGTCATCCCGACTTGTTCTGATTTGCTTTGATTATTTCTTTATTACGTTAATCAGGATATTTTGTAATATTGCCCGACCGTGAATTCCCACTGCCAAAACATTCTCGTGAAAACATGTTGTGAGCTCAGTTTAATCGTCAATAAAAGAACATCAAATGTATCGAATAAAGAAGTTTCGTTATTTTCGAAAATGTTTTCATGTTTCATCTTGTTTTAAGAATTAAGTTCGAAAATAAAGGAGAAAACTTTTTTATTCGATACATTTGATGTTCGCTTATTGACAATTATACTGAGATCACATGTTTTATATTATATTTCGGAAGTGCGAACTCACGGTGAGAGCGAGACATGTTTGCAGATCACCCAGTCACTTCTATCCTAATGTTGAAGGCTAATCAGCGCATATTGTCATCTAGAAGTAATCACTTTATAAGCAAATTAATGCTACTAGGTCCATAACAAGCATGTCAAGCGTGTTTAACGTATCGCCTCGGACGAAGGCTTTATCGAATTATCACAGCGTCTCAGCGCCGTTTGCTTACTTACCAGTATTCAATGTGTGTTCTTGATGTTTTAATCAAGTTTCCAGTCGTTGGACCTCTAAAGTGCAGCTGCTTCCAGCCGGAGTTTAGTGTAAAATAATAGCTAGTTGGTGTCTTGATAGAAAGTTTTGGTGATGCTTGAAAGATTGATGATTAAAGTATACCTTTAAAATGTTTATGGAAGTTTATTTTTGTAAATGTCTTAAAATTAAAGAAAGAAAGATTTTTAAATGAACTTTACCATTGTTGTCTTAAAGTTAAAGTTTTATGAAGCTCAAAATATTTAACATTTTGTAGTCTAGTATTCTCGATGTCTCACTAATCCTTTACCGCCCAGTTTTTTATATTGCCATTCCATAAATTTATCTTAAGAAGTAAACATTTTCATGACGTATTATTAAAACGCTTTTTTTTAAACTAAAACGTTATAAAAATACTCTAAGAAGTAAAAAAATATAATTCAATGAAATGGTATTTCGACGAATAAATAGTTTCATTCGAAAAAGTATAGTAAAGAAATATATCTTAAAAAGAGTCAATACTTCAAAAGCTTTTTGAAATAAGAGAACTTTCTTTCACGCAGAAATAAGGTACAGTAAGTTGTTTTCTTTTCTATACGTACATCTCGTAGCTCTGAAACTTAATACCGACATCGTATCTTAATCTCGAAAGGCGAATATCGCAACATTTTTTGTTATTCTGTCTCGACATCATTCGAAGTGCGGGCGATAATAATTCAAGTGCGGTACATACATCAATGGGCCCCGGGAGAGTAGTTCTGCGTATACAACGTCGGTTCCCAGGCTTTTGTAGCGAAAGTAATTGTCTATTACTTTTTCTCATCTCGTCTCGTCTTCGTTGTCTTTGGTAATAAATACTTTTTTGCGTGTGACGCAGCGAGTCGGTTAATTTATTTTCGAGTTTAGAAATACATTGTTGGAACGCGCAGTAGAAAGTGGATAGCTCTCTTGCTACCTCTATCATCTACACACTATGTCTGAACCACATCTCATTCAGAGTCTGATCAAAACAATATTTTATCGTAACTATCATTTTTTAGAATATGCTATACATAGGCGTCTTCCGAGTTGATTTGAAGAAGGGTCCGCCAATTCCACTGAAAAGCAATCACAGTAGCGCAACGCGGGTACCGCATTGCTATAATTTCTTTTTATAATATAGTATAGCATGATATAGTATCTTTGTTACGATATAGTATTATTCATTAGTCAGCAATGTACATCAATCAGACTCGCGACAGCCTGCCTGCAACGCTAAGCTTCAGCCGGGAACTAAAGGGAATTAACTCGTCAATTATTCAATCTTCGGCGTCACAAGGCGCCGTTAATGGGGTCAGTGGCTTAACAGGATCTCTCATCGTACATGATTTCCCTTGTAACCTACCTGCAACTCTATTTGTGATAACTGTCTACCTTTTCGCACTAATATTTATGTATACGTACGGTAATACGTAGTGTATTTGAATGTCAATGTTTAAACATGTCATCAGCCTTGGCGAAATTGCACTTTATCTGAGAGAAAAGGATAGGGAGGGGGTAAAAATAGGATTAGGCCTCCGGCACTTATCAGACGAAACGCAAAATACTTCTACTTCAGGCCTTTCTTCTGTGAAATTGTGGTATTTCACCGGTCGAGCCGGCCCATTCGTGCAACAAATGGTGTTGTTGGCTCTACTCTCCCTGTTAAAACTGTTTGTTGGTGGCCGATGATAAAAATTCGGTAGGATACGGAGGGCCGTATCTGCATTCTCTATTCAGTCTGTTATTAGTAGGTTTCCCCGAAAGAATAGGTTTTTTTGACCACATGTGATTCAGCAGCGGCAAGTTTTCCTGTTGCGATGATTCCGTCAGTTTTGGTTCAACTTACAGGCTACTTTACATAACGTTTAGTTGTAAACTATAGGTTGCTTTGAAAATAGACGATAAATATTTGATACAAGTACAATAACCTTTAATGTACATTTTAGAAGCGATTGAATCGACGCGAGGAATCCGGCCGGCGTTAGGTAATTATTAATACTGATGAATCAGCGTTGCGCTGACGGGCCGGGGCTCGCGCCCGCTCGCATACCATTACACTCGGCTTTGTTTTATTTTTGCAATGAGATGCCTCGAATCCCCCGCCTATATACCTTATCGGACTCTTAAAATAACCATACTTGGATTTATAACTTTATATAATACGTATTTTTAAACAGACCGCCGTGAACGCCTGGATTTATAGATAGGGAGATGAAAGATGAGAATTGTTAAAGGATTATTGTAAAAAATCCATTGTAGCACGCGTTTAAGCTTTCAAATTATATCTAAATGATGTAACTAGAGAAACTTTACGATATTCAATAGCTCAAAAGTGTTTACTGCACCGACTGATCGATAAAAACTACGGCGAATGGACTCATCTTGTCCCACACCGATGTTAGCGTCAATAATACTTAAGGATAGAATTTTGAAGTAGGGATATGACTCAAACGACCGCAGGTTAAAAAGTCATATTTCCGTTCCACTATTGCAGTCGGCCGGATTTCGGGTAGATGTGTAATTTCGACATTCGTTTGACCTTTGTTTTGGATGACTAAACGTCTTTTAACTTAAATGTTACATATACACATAGACTCTCACGCCCAACGTACCCAGGAACAAGCCAAGCTGAATGAATATTACATTATATTTTCATTAATATATTAGCTATCAGAATTTTGTAGCAAGCAAAACATCGCATGTTCTGCAACATTCTTACCTAACAAATGGTTAAAACCATAAGGTTCCGAATTATTGGTTGCGCTCTCCTGGTCTCACTTTTTGTATCCAACGACGCTAGGGTACTTCAAAAAATACCGGAAACTAATAATTTTTGCGTGCCAAAAATATTAGCTCACATTTACTTTCCAAGCCTCGAGCCAACGTACTGCAACAGCTAAATAATTTGACATCGCGCCATGAAAAGCTAAAAAGAAAAAGAGTAATAAGGTACTATATTTATCCGTAGCAGTGGCGCGAGTGGAGAGTATAATGTATATATAAAAATAAAAGTGGCAACTTGTTCTTTGCGGGTGCGTCGCGCAAAGGCAGCGTTGTAAATCTCGGCACACGACAAACTTCCGCGCTAAATGTAATTTGTAGGGATAACTTTTTAATTTTTCGATTACACCTAAACTTCCCAATGTTCAAAAGTTTGACAATAGAATGATATTAATGATTACATAAAAAGTATTAGATTAGTTTGAAGTTTTTATTGTCAACTTTTTTATGATTCTTTTTTTTAACAAACTTAATCTCATTATCAATTGAAAGATGATTTTCTGTACTTTGTGTGTTCCACTATTTTGATATAAAATATATGGTCATATTTATATATTAAGTTAGTTTTCTACGCCCCACTTCACAACTTCTAAGCTGACTAATTGATGAGCAGACAGGCTGCAATTTATTATTTACTTTATAAAAATTGTATACTTTTTATAATTATTAGAAACAGACATCGTTAAAAATTCTGCCTAAAAAGATTCGCTTGGGGTTCTGAATATTATCGAGAATTTCCCAAAAATTTCGACTACCGTACTTTTAACCTATATTAGATACAATACTACCAGTGGTTCAATCGATTCTTCATAATTTCACAATTCCCTGGTGCTCGGCGCTTTCCGGAAGCTGTCGTTTTAGTTTCGGTGCCGATTGACGTGTTAATTAATAAATTGGTAGCGTGTCACGTCAACATTGGATCTGTTTTATCACTGACACGCACCGCGAGATTTTATGGCTAGGGTTGGTACTGATGAAATCAATTTAATCACATTTAACTTGTATTCTTTCATTTTGACATACCGCTAGGAGATGAATAAAATGGAACATTCTTTTATGTATCAAAACGTGGCTTAAAGTTGTACGGTTACGTTAAGTTTATAGAATCTGACTGAAATAGTTATGATATATCATTCTATAATATAATTTAAAAACTCTGTTCTATTTTACTAGTAGATCAGAAGCGGATACAATATAATATTTAAAATACAGCGTGATTAAAATTACTCTGAATCAATTCACAACAATCAACTTTTAAGTTGTTGTGAATTTAAACAGTAAAAAATTATATATTTCAACCTTGTATTCTTCTATTGCCACTGTCAGAGATGTTCGGTTTAAATGTACAAGGCTACGATGTAAGCATAAAACTATTGTAGATTATTTATCATAGATAATTTGGGGTATTGTCAGCCCCAGATCAACGATTTTCTCACCCGGGCAGAAACTTGATATCTCCTTCAGCTCCTCCATCAGCTTTTTTTAAGTTTAAAAAACTAGATCTTGTCTAAAATACGAGACAACGAAAAAAGAAACACGAGCTGCCAGCTAGGTCTCTGTATATCCTAATATCTTGTGATTTCGCCGACTGAAACCGCCGCTGCCGGTTTGCTTGTCCCACCCCCTCTAGCTATTATGTATTAATAATATTACCTTGTTAAAATGACATCAAAATTACTTTATTGAAGATAGATGATCGAAATGATTTAAAGGGAAAGTGAATTAAACAAAATTTTAACAGATATTCCGATGGCCGAATCAACTCAATTAATTGGTGACGCCAATCGATTTTAACTGATCGAGTTAGTTCGTTGGACTTCCACTTGTGTTTCATTACAAGTCAAATATTGATTAACTAATTCGATTGGAACAGTCGCTTTCATGTTAAAATTATAAGAGTAAGATGTAAGTTGTTTTGAATGGTTAGCTTAATAATTTAAATTCAATGTTATAGTATAGCAGTGGTGGCCCAGTGCTTACATACAGTAGGTAGTGGGTTCGAACCCAGGCACGCGCTTTACTTTGTGTAATTTATTTCATCACCACTGCTCCAAAACGGTGAAGGGAAACATCCTGAGGAATTCGGCATGTCTTAGAACTGCCAAATTCGAAGACATGTGATATCTACCAACCCGCACTGAGCCTGCGTGGCGGATTACGGCACCTCTCCCTTTCGGAGAGGAGGCCTGTAGCCCTGCAGTGGGGAAACATTTAAAAAGGCTGATTTATTACTACTATAGTAAATAAGTATTTATAATTATCCACAAATAAAAATAATATTAATTTTTACACCATCAACTCTTAGCTATCGACATCATTGGATAATAAACCGGTTGTCAACGATGCAAAATTTTACTGGTACCCATAAAATGTCTTTGTGATATCGCTACATGACTCGAATACTAAATTTCTTTGGAAGATACAGGATGACAGATGACAACGCAGAGTGAAGTTCAGTCCATAGCTAGTAACAACAATAGACTAGCTTCACTCACAATTTTGTTGGGAAGACTAATTAGGAATTTCCAGGACATGTTTGTTCTTTCTTTGTGTACCAAAGTCTTTTAGATAAAAATATGTTGTGTTACTATTATCTCTTAGCCAAACGAAACATTTCCCTAAATATTTGTGATGAATGACCCGATTAGGATTTTTTTTTAATTTAGCTATTTTTCTTACCAGATTTTTTACTCGTTAGTAAAATTTTTTTCTTTTGGATAAATAAATCGAAAATTTCTGTAACTTTTATGGCGTCCGTGTGTAGTGGCAATATATCAACAACAAACATATAGGCAATAAACTCTTCAAAGACTGCTTGTATAGCTTCGAGAATCATACAAAATTCTTTTGAAGTATGTTGCTATTGGTACTGCGATTTTCCCGGAAGAAAATTTGTCAGTCAAAAGTCAGTTGATTCAAGGCCTCAGAAAGAAAGAGATTCCCCTAGTATTTCCACATTGACTTTATTTAGTGTTATTTTTATTTATTTTTAAATTTGTGGTAAATAGCATTCGGTTATGGTTATCCATAGATAAATAAAGCGAAAACTCTAGAGGTACTTTTGAGGTCAAGAACTCATAGATAGGGAAGATCTATCTAAATACCCTTACAACATAATCTATGGCTTTTTGTACAGTACCTGCGCACCTTTCTTTTTGTAATTAAAACTTGCGCAATTTTTAGGTTACCTAGTTTCTCCTCGGTCTTTTTGTTCCGGAGCGTTATGCGAAAGAAGATAATTGGGTGCCTGAATCCTAATTTATTCAAGACCTCTGGAACATGCGAAGGAAAATGTTCCTTCGCATGTTCGTATCCTGTCGTTAAAGATTTTTCAACGAGAATTTAAGGAAACGTTCAGATTGACCTAGCGGGTTTTCCTATGAATTTTGGTAGCCCTCGGATCGACATAATTAACGCTACCCGTGCGCAGCCGGGGCGGATCACCAGTTGTTTATAAAACTTTGCTATGAAATATTGACAACAGTCGATTTTGAAGTTTGTTCTAGATCAAATAGCCGTTCGAAAGTTTTTTTGTGAATCGCCTTATTAAAATTTGTATGATAGAATTTCAAAATTTGAAACATACTGTGATATCTGTTTCATAACCAGTATGACCATGTTTACAAACGAATTAATAGAATAAGTTTTTTTCCTATTGTAAATGTAGTGTTATGTGATATTCAAGTTTTCAGTTATACAATTTTCATTTACTGATAAATAATAAATTTGGTAATACACTTTTGTATATCACAAATCGAAATCGTACCACCGTGTGTTAGGGACCACACCATAGTTTAGTGTATAAAATAAATAAATAAAATAATAAATTAGGTCATTCATAATGTTTTTGATCTCACGTTTTTTGTATCCGTAGAATTTTTTGGTTGTATCTCGTTGATTTTTTATATTTTTTTGGTGCATGTTGTGGTCGCCTGTAATTAAAATTGCAATTAGTTCAATATCTTTGTATTAGATCGTATGTGTACACACACATACAATCTAATACAAATATATTGTTAATTTTGTTGGCAACCCTTGCAAATAAAATAAAAAATCAGCATTAATTTCTGCCTTTAAGTAACATGTGATTTAAATGCACCATAAGCGAAGTTCGTATATAATTCCTTGACATGATTATGTACACTGCACCCGTATAATATATACTTACTTAAACGACGGTAACGCAGTTAAGAGGCTTTAATGAGATTACAATTCAAGTTCACTCGCCGGCGACATCATCCGCTCAGCTTATCAGAGGCCGCCCTTTGCGGATCATTTCTCAAACGTGCTAAGTGGGCACATAATCTTTCATCACCGATCTGTTTACAAGGGTAGGTTTTTATTTAATTAGCCATATTGCGCCGTCATTGATGTTATTCTATTTCTCTCTGTGGATTCACTCGCGGCGAAATCAGCCCACCTCTCAATATTTTCCTGGTTTTCGCCAAAACCAGATATCGATAAGTATTATAAGTGTCCAATAAATATATCATAATTATCTGTGTAGAAAACATTTCATTGACCGTGTCGCATCACATCACATCACATCGCTCGCCCGTGTTGTTAAATCCTACTAGCTTAGCGTACTTTTTCTTTTTGCTCGGCTACTAAAGGTCGTAGCGCGATGTTGAATGGCCTATAACTTTCTTCAATTTGATTAGAACATCAAATCCGACTGGATGGTGCATAAAAGGATCAACTAGTTATTAGCTGTGATGTCGTTTTAAATTGGTATAATTCTGTGTTTGTTCTTATTAGCGGAGGCACTGAAGTACTTACTTCGTTTGTTTCTTTAGCTATCTCTTTTTTTAGCCCCTAATGTCGTCCGTATTTAAAACACTCCATATAGTGAATATATTAAAAACCGAGGTGTAGTCTACGTACGGATAGATGTGCAGCGCCAGTAAGTTAGTTTCGTGCGGCCCATGAAGTGCTTGAGATGCGGGTCAAAAGCTCGTTCAGTTTTAAGTCGCGGTATAACTCTTTTGCGGTTTATAACATGAGGTTTTAAACTCGAATATCAATTAATTTTTAACAAACCTTTGCTCGTGGCAATGCGTCATACGTTAATATTATCTAAGTATTATTTTATTATTACTAAAGAAAGGTGATATAAGGAGTACCCGTAATCGAAGAGAGGTGTGCTAGGATCGCGTCTAATGGAAATTCTCCTGTGTCTTAATAAGGTCCATAAAAAGCAAATTATTGTTACTATTTCGGTCTTACCATAAAAAGTACGTAAAATTGACTATGTTATGCATTGTTAGATTATAAGCGGTCAGGTGCATTTGCATGTTCGAATAAAATTTTCAATCTACTTTATGGATTGTGATGTTATCCTTATTTATCATTTCGGTCCATTAGTATGTTTAGAACTATGATTTTGGAAACTGTAAACTGTGTACATGCAATATCTTAGATATGTTGGATTATTTAACTGACACATAATGCTTAAAATCAGGTACCGAAAGAACTTCGCGATTCTTTAAAAGTTGTAAAACTTCATCGCTATTACGTTGTTGCTTTTTCCTAAATGTGTATTCTTTGCAAAAAATATATGCGTCTTGGCTTTAGACGTAGTCTTTATTTTGTGAGTGATAACTACAGTTTATTTTGAAGTAGCATAAAGCATTATCAGGTGGACGAAATATTTCTGTCTGTGTGTAGTTGTGCCACATAAATCGTTTCGTTAAACTGAATAATAAAGCGATGTTGTAATAATAACAAACACTTCATTAAAGCCACAGTGTATTCGCTTGATACAATTACACGATCCTGTATATAACAAATTACAATTATAGGTACTCTTATGTGTTAGGTAAACAAGCAATGTAATGTAATTTTCAACGTACCAAGTCTATGGACTTTGTAACGCACGAGCCAGGAAATTCAATGGACAAAGATAAGAGAAACCATTGATTTACAGTAGTGTAGCTATTATATATCCATCATTGTCTTCTAACAAATATCGTATGTAATCACTCACTGTTCTATCTAGTTTTTGAACGTCAAAGAATGTGTGTTATGATATTAAAATTAAAGGTTAAGTCGTTTGGAGTTTCTAATTAATTGGCGTTGCTCTAATCATATTGAATTTGCTGTTGCAGCAACGGTCCGGTGGAGGGCGCGTATGGTTCGCAGCACAGCCCCGTGTCGCGTTCGGACGCCTCCACCGAGGACGCGGAGCTCTCGGCTGCGCTCGCCCACCAGCACCATCTCGCAATGCAGGTAACGTGTTATAACAGCCGCCTAAGTTTAGTTCAGATGGCCAGATGTTTCAGTTTTAGATAGATGGCGTTCCTTAGGAGGTGCATTATGGCCCTATCTCTCCCGTCTGAGAGTTCAGTAACATTCAAAAATACCCCTGGCTGATTAGCATGCCAAACTACATTTTGTGAAGGATTGGGAGAAATGCTTAAATGATATGAAGCTCGACGGGGGACGTTGAGTGTTTAGGGATCTCCTAAGGAACTTGCGCTGACTCAGGGTCGGACAAGGAAGACGACCGTCTCTAATCATCAAATAATACGCCTAGGATAACGGTGAAGAATGCTTTATATTATAGTCAATTTAAATGGAATACACGTAGTTATTTGAAAGCTGATTATTTTAGTCCTCGGCGGGGAAATGTTAGTACTAGTCATACAATGACTTGTCTAAGTCAATATTTGTCTAATTGATAATGAAGGCGTTGTATTTGCGGTCTATATTGTTGTGTACGTGCGTCATTTGCCTACGTCCTTCAATGAATCATCTTAGTTATATTGTGAGCTGTAACTTAAACGGCAACTGTCTTAAGATATTTATAAAATTGTGTTAGGATTAGAAGAAAGCGGCCAACGAGCAAGTTTTTCATTAAACATTACCCTTAGGTATCTGCGACCAACTCATGAGTTGTAGATGCGTTGTCTACATTTAATGGACAGAGGGGATATACAGGAAAATTATATTTCCACTGTTCCTGTCCATTCAATTACCAGTGAAGAGTGTAGTCAGTTATGTCGTTAGGTTTCTAAATTTCAGATTTTAATGTGAAATATTTTATTAAATAATTCTCTTAATATGCATAAATGTTATTTTCTAGAAATGCCTCTTTTTACTACTTTCTTTATTAAAATTAAGACTAAGTTAAAAAAAGCCAAACAAGTTCGTTACATTTTATTTTCCTTCTTTAGACGTTTAATATTTAAAAGGAATTCCTGAAGCTTGAATTAAATTCCTTTGTATATTTTCCTTTACTTTGTTATTTGTATTTTTTATTATACACTTCACTCTAAACGTAATAAGCAATGTAATTAAATATGTGCTTTGTCTTTTAAATATTACTATTTCTTCAACTGTGAAATAATTAATGTTAAATATAATAAAAGGACTCTACATGTACTTATTAGCCTACAGCTAGCCATTATAGACTATTCGAATGATGATCGTGTAGAACCACCTAAAATCCATTTGCTTTTGTAATCGACTTTTATCGGAAATATGCATTAAATAGTATTTACAATGTATGTATATATGATAAACAAAATGTTGGTATGAAAAAAAATGTTCTCGTTTTGCTTGTAATATGTATGTCATTTGTAATAAGCTGATTTTACGCTTTTAAAACCGTGGGTGGCCGACATTCAAATAAGAAAGCTTATTTCGATACATCATTTTACGCCAGTGGAAACCCACGGTTAAGTTGGTATGTGTGCAACGAACTCGTCTATCATAATTTTCACTAACTACGTATACGTCCGATTAACTTGAAAAGTTATACTCGTGTCAAGAACAGACGACAAATCATTTGTTTTAGCCCTGATCAGAATTATGACGATAAAAAATAATTTAATTTAAAATTGAGAAGAAGGTAATCGTTATCTAGGTATAAATTAGAATCACAATATGTACTTCTATAAGGAGAGCTTGTTTTTTTATTTATTTTTATAAGTATAGGTTTATAGTTTTTAGGGTTTCTGTACCCAAGGGTAAATGCCTATTACTAAGACTCCGCTGTCCGTCTGTCACCAGGCTGTATCTCGTGAACTGTGATTGTTAGATAGTTGAAATTTTCACAGTTGATGTATTTCTGTTGTCGCTTTAACAACAAATACAAAAAAATTAAATAAAATACGTATTTGAGGGGGCTCCCATATAACAAACGTGATTTTTTACAGATGATGGTATCCTTCGTGCGCGAGCCCGACTCGCACTTGGCCGGTTTTTATTATAAGTTTTACCACTGAATCACTAAAAAAGCATCAGACCTTTCTTGATGATGATTAGAT
>JWHW01039811.1:446575-458421 GCA_000931545.1 Papilio glaucus
TTCTTTTTTCTGCGCGGTGGTCCCGTCTTCTTCCTTACAGCTATTGGACCAACAGCTATTTGTCTGTACCGCAGACGGGTTCGAACAGTTAGACAGATTGGTTCCCGTGGGGGTTCCATCGCGGACTTCACTCGAAGCGGGTATTTGAAACTTTCTCGACCGTCCGAATACTTCAGACGCTTTTCAACTGATTTACTACGACCGCACTTGACGAAAGTACACAACGCTATGAGCTCCGAAAGTGACATCGGCTGCCTCGTCCTAGCTGGCAAGTGGGGGTACTACAGTGGCGGGAGGTTCCCGCCATCTTTATTCTTGACTGTCCATACCAATGACCGCGCATATCCAAGCTAAGTATACAATGCATCTTCATATACAATGCTGTATGTTTTCCAGAGGCACATCAATATTAAAGTTAAATTTAAGCTATCTCCGAAACGGCTCAAACCATTAGATCCAATTTGTTTTTTGTATTTAGATAAAAAAATTATTTTTAAATTTATCTATATTGGTGAAGTTATTCTCGATTAACGCGAATTTACACAAAGAAATATAATTAATTTTTAGAGCGCCATTTTACGTTGACAACGGATGATAACCAACTGGTACTTTAAAATCTATATGACATTATTAGGATGTTTAATATCTACGTAAAATCACGATCATACAGAAGACAATTCGGTCGTCCAAGTACTACTACTTGTATAGAATTCGAGCGAGATACTTATAAATTTACATAAAACAGTTCACCCAGGGGTCGGCGGGCGGGAGGACGGTGGCGGGCTGCAATGGCGAGACCCTAACCTGCCAGAGGTCATCGGGTTCCTCAACTCGCCCTCCGATGTGGTCAAAGCGAATGCCGCGGCCTACCTGCAGCATCTCACCTACATGGACGATCCTAACAAACAGAAGACTAGGAGCTTGGGTACGATATCTCTCTTTGTAGTTATACTGACAATATGTGAATGCAGAAACACAGAACCAAAGCGATCGAAACTTTCCGAAGAATAGCAAAATTTAGTTGCAATGGATAGGATATATTGCTTGCCGAACTGTTGGCCCTTCGGCCATCGGGCTGAAAGATACTAGATAGGCGGCCGCGTACAGCCCGACACAGTTTATGACCGATCCTCGTGGTGGTCAATGGGGAAGGCCTACGTCCAGCAGTGGACGACTGCCGGCTGAAAACAATAAGAAGAATTTTGAGTGTGAACACAAATATTTTGCTTTAACTATTGTCTTGCTTTCAGGAGGTATTCCGCCCCTAGTGCGTCTAGTGTCGCACGAGAGCGCCGAGGTTTGCCGCAACGCGTGCGGCGCGCTGCGCAACCTGTCCTACGGCCGACAGAACGACGAGAACAAGCGCGCCATCAGGGACGCCGGAGGCATCCCGGCGCTTATGGCCCTGCTGTGTCGCACCACTGATATGGAGGTGAGGTGACTGCTAGTAACTGTAATCGACGAGCATATGCGTGTAGATCTCTGGATGTAAAATTAGCGAGAGAGGAGTCCCAGGATGACAAATGGAAATCCATAAATTGATATTGATAACTTTTAACAGTGGTAGACCCCGCAACAACAACATTTATTACACGTAAACAGGCGTGAAGTAGAAGTACTCTACGTTTCGTTCGATAAGTGACGTGCCGAAGACCTAATTTCAGTCCCTCCTAGGAAAAAATAGAATGTTCACATTTTTTTTTTAACTTTCCACATCAGTATTTCAATTATTGTTTTTATTAAATAGGTGAAGGAATTAGTGACGGGTGTCATTTGGAACATGTCGTCGTGCGAGGACCTCAAGCAGTCGATCATCGACGACGCGGCGCAGGTGATCGTCAACAAGGTGATCATACCGCAGTCCGGCTGGCATCCCACCAACCCCGGCGACACGTACTATAGCACCGGTGAGTTTACTACCTACGTCACTCGTTCGTGTCAAGGAAGAGGTTGAATGGTCTAGCGAATTAGCGTTAATTGTCAGTTCTAGATAACATTTCTCATCTTGAAAACAAGCAATAGTTGATTTTAAAAACTAATAAGCCCCGTATGACACTCGGGAGTAGAACACGAATCAAATAACCTCAATCTTCAAAATCGGTTTAGGTTACAGAAGTCACAATGGAAGTTCCATGTTACATATTTGCATACATACATAGTTACATACCCACCCGCGAAAAATACTAGCCTCATGTCAGGTGGGCAAATGGATATGTATTAGCTCTGCATTTAAAGCAATTTGTTAAAATGGCGACGCTTGTAGCTTGTTTCTTTCATTTTTAAAGAATTAAAGAAACAAGCAATCAGCTTAGTTTTAAGTAACTAACGCTACTATCTATATATGTCCATCATCAACAATTAGGTGAGTTGCAGATACGTTAGCAGCCTTTATGTACGACAGAAGAGAAAGATAGATATAAAAAAATTAGCAACCCTTTCCGGTTCCCTCAGGTAGTTATTTGTGGTTTGTGTAAGTATTACAAAGAGTGTTGTATTGTGCTGCAGTGTTCCGCAACGCGAGCGGCGTGCTGCGCAACGCGTCGTCTGCGGGAGAGTACGCTCGGCGGCGGCTGCGCGCGCTGCCCGGGCTGGCCGAGGCGTTGCTGCACGCCGTGCGCGTCTCCGTGCGCGTCAACGCCATCGGCACCAAGGTCGTCGAGAACTGCGTCTGCGTCCTGCGCAACCTATCCTACAGGCTAGTTTAAAATCACTTTGCAATACTGAGACAAACGTATACATTAGACTAGATGGCCTTACTTTTTGATTTTCGTTTATAAATATAGTGCAGGTTATATATATTATATGCATATTTTGTTTTTTGGAGGACAAAATTTTTGTTGTTTGTTAACACAGGCATTGGTGTACATGTACATTGAATCATTTGACGAATATATGAATTATCAAATGTATCTCTTCATATTTTAATGTGGAAATTTCAGCGGGTAATCAAACAAAATCTCGACAGTAGCTAACGATAGTCGAATGTCTATCATACATATATCATTAGTGATTTGATTTTGGGACTAAATAAACGCAACATATGGTAAAAATGAGTATATCAATAATTTTTTTGTTAATTATTTTAGTATTATTTTAACTACAGGTGTCAAGAAATCGAAGATCCCTTGTACGATACGAGAGCTCCGCCGACACAGTCTTCAGGACAGGCCAGGATACAAGCCAGCGCGTCTAAAGGTACCTTAAATTGCATAAACTGACTGATCAGAGAAAACCAAGACAGGATTTTTTATAACCGAATCTGAGAAAGATATATTTCGATGAATTATGGTGTTGATGATCAGTGAAAATGTGTGATATCGATAAGGATAAAGTGAAAGGTTGTCAAAAGTGTACGATACAAAATCCGTTATCTCTACCTACTCTTCTAAGCGAAAATGAGTTGTCCTACATTTATAATCAATATCGGAAATGAAAAAAATATGGTAGTTAAAATATCTGATAAACTTTTTGTTGTTTTTGGGAAACTTGCATAACATATGCCTTATAAACAAACATATATACGTCTGCACATACATGCTTATCGCTAACGGCTACTCCTTGTATCGCCTTTCTTTAGTAAGTCTCTAATCTGCTGAATATGAACGCCTTGTAGATGTCGTATATATTTTATTTATTTCCAGGAGAGAATCTGGGTTGCTTTGGTGGTAGTAAAAAGAAGAAGGAAGGATCCTCCTCGTCTAACTCGACCAGTCCTCTCGGCAAGAGTGATCTGGATTCCCAGCCTCTGGGAGAGACTGGATCCAATACACAGTTGGGCTATAGTGTTCCTAAGGGAACGGAAATGCTGTGGTCACCAGAAGTAAGTTAATACGGTATTATATCGTAAAGTTTATAAAACGACGTTACGGTTTTTGTCATTGTCATTTATCGGTTATTATTAATCTAACAAACATTGTCTTATGGTTTCCAAATATATTGAGGTTAGGGAACGTATTCATACAAATCGACCTGAACGGGTATGAGTTGTTCCCTTAGTTGGCGATGCATTGGTAGCGTTACGTAAACTAATTAAGTAACGGCTTCCGGTGTCTGTACCGACTAGTTTAGAGCCGCGATCCGCGACCGCGAACTAATCCGAGTTCCATTCATCCTGAGATAGAGCCCCAAGCCCCTGGGCAGCCAACCAAGCCTCTGCCGATACTCAGAGAAGTGGTCGAACTTGCGCAGTCCATACACGAACCTGATGTAAACGTTTTCTAACATTTCCAATTTATAAAGATATTCCTCATTGAGATTGATCAAATATATGCAGATGTCATGGATAAAACAGAGAGTAACAGATAGAAGTAAAGACTGCGCATGCTCGACTTTTATCTTTACAGAAAGCAGGTTCTTCCAACGGCTAACTGACCCCAACGCAGCAAAGAGTTTACGACTTACTAATTGTTTACGGTTTACTTTATTTTTATTTTTATGTAGCTACGAAAGTGCAATAACAAACAACAATGTTTGCAATGAATAATTGTTCCTGCACTAAGTGTATAGTTATTTTTTAGTTAATATGATCGCTTGCACGTTGCAGGTGGTGCCGCTGTATATGGCGCTGTTGCAGTCGTGCTCCAACCCGGAGACGCTGGAGGCGGCGGCAGGCGCGCTGCAGAACCTCGCCGCCTGCTACTGGCAGCCCTCAATCGACATCCGCGCCGCCGTGCGCAAGGAGAAAGGTCACTAGAAAATATATGAATCAAGAAATCTTGTGCAAACTGTGTATGCCTGGTTAATAATATAGCATATCTGGGTAATGGAGGCCCTAGCTTAATGAAAATATTTTTCTTATCTCCAGTTAGGGACGAGACCTTTTTTCTGTTTTGTTGTTAATTTATGCGTAATGGGATATCTTTGACAGGCTCACTTGTCATGTTGTCACAGTACATCTATACGTTATGGGTGATTTTCATCAAAAATATCAGATCTTCTTATCAATCGCTATTCCCCCCTCTTTTACCTTTTCATTACAGATCTCTACCCCTGTATTTCTGCCTTACATTAGATAAACTAGTTGTAGTATATGACTATTCTACTATTTAGCAATGTTTGTTATGACAGGCTTGCCCATTCTTGTTGAATTGCTGCGTATGGAGGTGGACCGCGTGGTGTGCGCGGTGGCCACGGCGCTGCGCAACCTAGCCATCGACCAGCGCAACAAGGAGCTCATCGGCAAGTACGCCATGCGCGACCTCGTACAGAAGCTACCTAGTGGCAACCAACAACACGATCAGGTAATTTTCACTTATTTAAGTGAATCTTCTTTTGGATCGGTTACACGTGGTGCATTACGCATTATGAAACTTCTTTTAGCTCGCAAGGTAGGGAAAAATACGTTTCACGTTTTGCGTTTACAGATTAGCTACTCATCTGCTATCTCATCATTACAGATCCTTCTGATGCTTTTTACCTCATACTGAATTGTTTCTCCATATTCCAATATCTAAATGTAACTGACATATTAAAAGAATCTTTGCATATTATAATCTAGTAAATGAATTTAGCTTGCTACAATATATTCATTCAATATTCTCATGTTACAACTCGGTCTGTACGTATTTTTCATTTTATTTTTAGGGTACATCTGACGACACGATAGCGGCGGTGCTGGCGACCCTGAACGAGGTGATAAAGAAGAGTGGCGAGTTCTCGCGCTCGCTGCTGGAGGCGGGCGGCGTCGAGCGCCTGCTCAACCTCACCAAGCAGCGCCACCGGCACACGCCCAGGGTGCTCAAATTTGCAGGTTAGTTATTCACGTCTCCGTTACTAAGCTACGAGATACGAAAGAGGTAGTAATATTTGTACAGCAATTTCCTTATCCACTGTCCTATATGAAAAGGCTGGCAACATATCCGTAGGTAGCTATTAATTGTTGCGGATTGAAAGATAGCGGTAGTAGAAGATGGGGACAGATGAGGAACGGATCGTCTTAAGTTAAATGATCACTGCCATCCTTGAACAACTGCAATAATAAAGGAACTGAACTGCCGGTCCTTAAGGGAGAAGTCCCTACGAAGAATTATTGCTACGAAAAGATTTGAGAAGTAATGTACACGATGATGTTTTTCAGGTCAAGTGCTAATGACTATGTGGTCGCACGCGGAGCTACGTGAGGTTTACCGCAAGCATGGCTGGCGCGAGGCGGACTTTCTGACGCCCGCGCGCGCCGCTCAGCCCCGCACCGCCAATTCCAGCGGTGAGCTCAAACAAACAAGACAAGCGTAACATTCAGTTTCCGTGGAATGGTCAAGTCATTGCATCTGTGTTGTTATGTTTATAATCTGATTCTTCAACATTTCATACCAAACCAAAATATATGTACATATTAACAAAAATATCACACAAGCTATTTTATCAAAAATCACATGAGCATATTGTTACGAATGTACGTGAACTAAGGTGGCGGATACATTTCTCAGCAAATTGCTTAGTTGCTTAGTCATCACGATAGTCTTAATGTACAATTGCTTTTGTACAATGCGTAGAGACCGATACAATGTTTACATATATGTAGTAAAATATTAAAAAAGCTTTACTGCCGCATGTAATACTTGGTTATGTATAGTTAAAAGTCTATATTATATATATAAAAGAAGAAACCTGACTGACTGATAACCCGAAACTATTGGGCATAGAGGCATAAAATTTTGCACAGAGATTTCTGTTATTATGTAGGTGAGCTATAATTTTTGTTCCTATGTGCATCCTCTAAAGGTCTAAAATAGGGGATGAAAGTTTGTATAAAGAAACAACCTTAACGTATTATAAAAAATATATATAAAGGAATTCTTATTTGCACCGTACCTATCAAAAACACGGAAAATAGTAAGAATCTGTCGCAGGAGGTGCTGAGCATACATACCTTGTGCTTTTTGATAAGTTTTAAAATCACAACTGCGTATCCGACTAATTAACAAATAACAAGCAACTTCAGTGTGATATGTTTGTACAAACATCATGAGCGTATTGAAAAACATTTCGATCATTTTGAATCTTACTATGTATGAGATTTAAATCCTAACTGTGTTCTTTCATAGATTGCTTGTTATTGCATTAGTGGTATAACATCTAAGCAATATTTCATTTTCGTATTGTAACAATGTAAAAGTTAAATTAATATATTGTTAGATTCGAAATGATTAACACATACACGTGCATACGTAATTGTATGCGTGCACTGTTGTCCATTGTTGTTTGAGCTGTGTACATATGGGTGGTGCATGTCGCGGGCAGGTCAGGGCACGCCGGCGGGTTCCGGGGGCGCTCCGCACTCGCCCAGTAACGCCAACAGCACACTGAGCCGGCCCATGGCTTCCACGGGCGGCACGCGGTACGAGGACCGCACTATACGCAGGCATAGAGAGGTAACACCATCACACGCTTTATCATAGTGCCATTGTTTTTGGGATTTAGTTACAGCTATTCGGAGTTTCATTTTAGTATTGTTTTATGTTATTGTATCTTTAATCATAAATAATTTATTTCCATCTACACATAAAAGACGTTTTATATATGTATGTATGTTCCCTTTGGACTCTGTAACGGCTGGACCGATTTCGATGAAATTTACAGGAAATGTTCAGATTGGTCTGAAAGGTGATTCTGTTATATAAATAGTTTGGTAGCTAATATAGATAGATCCATAGTGCTACCCAGGCGAAGCTGGGGCGGATTGCTAGCAGTAGCATATAAAATAATCTAATCCACATATTATGATGTAAATATTTTATAATTATATACCTATTATGTTTATGTATCCGGTTTATGTTTATACATAAAGTATGCTAACGTTCTTGGGCAACCAATAATTGCACTTACTTTAAAATACGAGTCTAGTTGTAATAATTCTTGTTATTATTATAGATATATAAAGGATAATTCTTAATTTTTCCTACCTCTAAAAACTACTCCTCTCCTGTTTCCAGAACGATGACATTCCTACCATGGATGTGAACAACTATCAGGACGGACTCGGCATGGGCAACCCCAACGGTCGGCCGATGAATCTACAGGGCGTGCAGGCGCAGATGCCCATGCCTCCCAGCAGTCGTTAACTTGCAGGGTCCCCGGTGAGCCGCCATGCAGTTTGACTTCGTGGAAGCAACTGTCTTTGAACGTTACAAAATTATTATCTATGTACTACTGATGGGCAAAAGAACCTTAACTTTATCCTCTTTGTAACGTATTAACTTTGGCAATAAAACAACAAGTTTACCAGAATTAGTGTAATCGTGTTGATTCCTACCTGATTTTAAGTCCAAATGATCATTCGTTAAATTTGTATGTATGAGCATCAATAATTCTACTGAAGGTTGGGAATTTCTTTTTTAGGTATGATGCTTTCATTATTTAAAAAAAATAAAAATATTCGAAAGCAAATGACGTCATCAAGCATGTCCACAAGACAGTTGTCATTTGTATTTTTTGTAATATCTGTGATTTCTACCATAGACATTTTAATAATTTTAACCTTGTACATTCCTTGTATTTCTCGATACGAAAAAAAGATATTTATTTTACAAAATATATACAATTTTAAAAGTTTATGTTCATTAACCATGTTTAAATTTTACACATTTTGTCCATCAGCGATCAATTCGAATTATCATTTTCCAGTTATTTGAAGCATTTATTTGCTTTTATAGTAAATTAACTCTGTGATTACTGTGTTGTAATTCATTCTGTAACAATCACGGAGTCAATGTAGTGTAGTTATATAATCGTTAGAAGGGAGTTCTTGTATCAATGAAGTATGTAGCGTCGAGGTGAATCTATATACTTTGGATATCAACAATTTGTTTAAATGGTATACAATTCACGGCGAGAAACGAATTATAGTAGGACTCATTTAAAAAGCGATTGGCAAAAGCGATTGCATCGATTAAATTTTCTGTATTTTTTTACCCCAATTTAGATCAACTTGATTTAAACGTTTATTAATCCTTATATCTTAAACGTTGTTTGTGTTGGTTTTAAAATATAAAAAAGTTCAATTAATTGTAGATAATTAAAACAATACATCATTTAAAATAGAAAGAAACATACAACATATCATTATTGCAATTTAATGTCTTGAACAACGGACATAAGATTTTGCGTTAGAAAAGATACGCTATGGCCGTGATTTAGGACAAAAGTGTAGTTCAAATGATAATGTTATGTATGATGTGGTTTTATGTAATTTGAAATAAAAGTAAGGACGAAAAAAATATGAAATCAAAGTGAGTTGTATACTATTCCAATAAAATGGCCTATAATATTAAAAGTTATATCCAAGATTGCAGCTCCCTACCGCACAATGCTCATATACATTTATATCTTGCGTCGTTCATCTTAAATGTAGCATTTTCTTTGTAAAATAATTAAGTAAAAGTCAATTTCCCATGTACATAGCCGTGCCATTGTATAAACTTGTTTAAAATGGACTTCTTCCATTGTAGATGTTGTGGATTTGTTATTCGAGGCTCACCGAATTCACGAAAACACTTCTTATATCTATTGTGATAGGATATATTGTTCATGACAGGCCCATTGTATCTCCATACATTTTTACTATTCAGTTTGAATAATTGTTATTAATTTATGAACGATCTGGTGTAGCACGCTGTCCTATTCTCGCACAAATCGATAATGTAACGATTTCCTGAATAGGCCTGTAGTATACATTAATATACAATTTTGTAATATTTTGTATCAATTCCACGACCCTCTACGTATAATTGTATTATAGGTGTCTATTGTCCTTTGATATATCTTAAGGAATATCCGTCTTATGTATATAGTGATAAGATTCATTAAACATGGCACATTTTCGTGAGCTTATGACGTGTAGAGAACAGTTTGATTTGTCGGTAAACATTTTGCTGTCGAAGATATTAAAGAATGGGTTATTTGACAGGTATTTTTATATAACATGTCATCATGTTACGTCAGAAATACACATTTACAAAATAAATATCTATTCTGAAAAACCAAACACGATCTTATAAAAAAGGTAATATAGGACACTCAGGTAATATTAACACAGAATCTATTAAAAATATGAATATTCTGTAAGTCATTACTTTGTGTGTTAATGAAAAACCAGAGTAGTTTTTCTACAAAAAAAGCTAAAAGTCTAGAACAACTAATACAAGCCAATCACAGTGATGACTGTTTAATAAATCGACTGTCAAATCTCCTATTCCTTACTAGAAATCAATGTAACGACAATATTTTATATGCAGTTATAAACTTTGATGTTGCACGACAGGTCAATTTTTTTTTTGTTATTTTTAACAACTAATTTTTATATACAATGGGACTTAACTATATAAAAAAAAGCAATAACAGTGGTCACGTGTAAAAAGAAATAAAAAAAAAATTTTTTTTTCACTACAAGACAGAAAACTGTTTAAAGATTATCGCAATCAAGTATTGATAATTTAAAAGTGAGTTAAAATAGTTGACTGACAAATAACAACGCACTTGTCGGTGACAAGTGCGTGATGCTGCTGATGCTGAAGAATGAACTGTTTTTCAGTTTCTGTGACGTCCTATAATACATTATTATGAGCTACAGATGTTTCTTCTTCAACTTAGGGAAACGTTTAAAAACAATGGCGTTGGGTCATTGCCTATATCCTCCGATTTTGAAAACGCTTTATAGTCAACAATTACGGCGCTGCCGTCCCACCGCTAAAATAACGGTTTTTAAGTTCAAATTTGCAATTCAAACTCTGACTTTTGTACATTTTAAAAATCAAATGAAATTTTAAAAATGGACTTATTAAATTGACGTGGAGGAGTCAGAATTTGATTTCTGAAAGGTTGAATTAGATGTCCAAGTTCCGAATGTATCTTACAAAATGCAGGATTTGTAACAGTCCGACTTTGAAGTTAAAAATTATTCCCAAGGTGTGGGCAATGTGCCAGTTATGCACAATAATTCGACAAATATTATTATAAAATATAATTCAGCTAAGTTTAATGAATTTGAGAAAATTGAGCCTACATTATTTATGAGGGTTCATAAATCAGCTCTGTGTTGATTGGTGTTTTTTTGTGATTGCTAGCTAAACGCCTATCGCCATTGTTTTTCAAACTTAATAGAATGATCTCGATAAAATGTTTGTGAATGGCGGCGGCTTTAAGAATTTTTTTTAGTTTGCTCGTTTACCCTCCGTAACCAACTTGTGTACTCGTAGTTTAATCTTTAGCGATGTAACTATTTATTTATCGACCATTTAACTTGCATATATCAATTTTAGGTAGGTATAAGTGATAAGGGTTTTTTGTGATGTTCGTTTTTTGGATATATTTTATGCACAATTAATGCATTTTTTAATACGTCCGCGTCAGGGGTCAAGGCCGTGGCGGAGTCGACTGAGTGACCTGGTACAAAACTACCCTCATCCAGTGCATTATATTGATTTAAGTATTTGTAAGTTTTTGTATATTTTTTATTATAAAAGAGAAGAAAACAAATGTAAGGGAAATATACAGTTTTTTCATGACGTCACGCTTGCCAGGGCAATGTCGCTTCTATGAAGCGATCTTTTTGATAATATTATTTCCACAATTATTCTTACCTAAAAGCTTTTTAGTTAAGTATACTTAAGGGTATATTATTTAATGGGTTTTAACTCTACATTAATGATTACGATATGTGAAATATTAGAAAATGTAGAAACTATTAGAAATCGTTCACATACAGTTTTATACCATCTTCTAAACTTTGTATAGTTGCATAGATTTTTGTCTTATGTGTTTCGTCAATATGCCGACTCTCGTCGTTTATCTTCCATTTCACAGATCTCTTAAAATTTCGATGTAATTTTTAAGTCATTGTAGTTTCATGT
>JWHW01039811.1:460986-491779 GCA_000931545.1 Papilio glaucus
CACATGCGTTGCCTACCCTTAATAGACAGAGGAGGGGGATACACAAAAACGGATATTTCCCTCTCCTATCCATCAAATCCTCTTCCGATCCTTCTCTAATTGGAAAGTGATAGGAAGGGGAAAAGGACTGAGATTAGGCCTCCGGCACCTCACTCATCAGACGTAACGCAGAATACGTCTATTTTATACCTGTGTTCTGTGAGGTCGTGATATTTCACCACTCGAGCCGGCCCATTCGTGCAACAGAAGTTATTGTTGCGGGCTTTACCACTGGTAAAAGTATAATTTAAAGTATAAAAAATATATTTAGTGATAATGAAATAACTACACGTCAAATTAACAATAATGTGCTTATTGCGTTGAAAACTGATCCGTTATAACCCCGGGAGTTGATAACGTGCCATTGATTTTGATGGCGTATTTTCGTGAAATTGAACAGTCGGTACAATTAGCAATTGTTATTATTGTAGCCATGTTTTATAATGAGTATGAATCAATATATATGTCACAATTGTTCACAGATTTTGAAAATTTGGGAATGAGATTAAAATAAAAATAATCTTAACAAAAACATTGATACCAAGCCAGTATACATTCTTCAACTCAGCATAAGAATTTTATCAGAAGAAAGCAGATAATTAATTATGATTATTAAACAGTTAATACAATAAATTCACTACATATTACAATTATTTTGTTAATTATACTTTTTACATACGTCACGAGTACATAAATTAACAAGATCCCAGTCTATTATCAACTCGCGGGTGATATACTTACTCCCGGTTTCTAAAAGGTGTGTCAATTTTTATTCAACTAGTACTCTTGTCAAGTTGACCGCCATGTAAATCAATTTCAGATTTTATTAGAAAAAAGTTGATCATGCGTCTAGCAACTCGAATGACATTTGATCGGACTTTTGCCAACGCGGTTAAAACAAAACAAAGTCCTCCCCGGCGGGGAATCGAACCCCGGTCTCCCGCGTGACAGGCGGGGATACTTACCACTATACTACCGAGGATTGTATCTACGATAGTAATATTGTCATTTGAAAGAAGCTAGAAATGCAAGAATCAATGTTTGAAAAAAGTGATGGTGAGCTCGTGTGATAGAACACATTATTAAAATTACTTCTTATCTTAGGAATGTTACTTTGTTCCAATTCGAAAAATAAATCAGTTTTAAGTCCGAGCTGCTTAAGTGATTTTTCACATTAATGTTTCGATTTCTTAAAAGGATTTTTCATCATAGGATAATTCTAACAATTTATTTTAAAAAAATACTATAGTGACACCGAAGTTGGTTTATTCTATGAAAAACACAGAAACATACAACGTCACATTGGGTAAAGCCGATACGGTAATAACAATTCAATTGTATGTCAAACCTTGAGACATTTCACATGGTTACGGAGTCAAGGCAAGGTAAATGCCGGTACGTTATTAAAGCGACTGTGTTGCGCACGGGGGTCGGTGAGCAATGGCTGAAGGCGCCCGGGCATCTCACCCGCAGGCGGTTTAGTTGGGTCTAATCCAGCCCATTTTCTACCGTTTTGATGATTTTTCTCAAAAGTGGTGTAATAACACTCACATAGAAAAATCATCGGACTCTACCATTATCATCTCCCCACCCTGTTCCCACTTTATATTGGGTCGGCACAATAGATTTTCTTACAAATCGTTCTATATTTCAGTCGTTATTTCAGTCGTCACTCTCTTCTTAATCATATCACCTTTCACGCAATCCATCTGTTCTCAGGCCTACCGTTACTGGCGAGGAGAGTCTTAGAATGTGGAGGCATATTCTCCACATTCATACTTTTAATGTATTACGTTAAATTATCGCAGTTTATTCAGCTGATGAGGTTGATTTTATGCAAAAAATTCCATTGAAATCTATGCGGCCTCCATAGCTCAGGGGTTAGAGCACTGGTCTTGTAAACCAGGGGTCGAGAGTTCAAATCTCTCTGGGGGCATTTGGCAAACAAGTTTATTTTTTATTTGAAAAAAATGTTATAAGGCAGTTATATTTTTAGTAGGTTACTTACAGGTAGGTAGGTAGGTAGGTTAGATTACTTATAGAGGATTATGAATTGTTTTAATACGTTGATGTGGGTCACGGGTGTAAGTGCTTATTTTTTTATTTCTATTTCATTTACAAAGAAAACACGTGCTATTTGCATTGATTCTGAGTTCATCCTCCGTATAGATCGTAGAGCTAGCTCTAATGAGTTGAGAAGACAGCTCAAATATTCCGAGGGTTCAACGAGGACTTATGATAGACGTATGTATGGAGAATTAAGGAAACGCAGAAGTAAACTACGTACATGAAATTTCATCAATGTAATTATTACGATGGAGTCTACGGAAATGAATAAGTCCCTCTCTCGCTCCTTCATTAACACATCTACGGAAACAAATGAAAAATGCTTATTATTTCAACTCAATGTTGTTGTGATGCCGTTGCTTTCTTTCCTACCACAGACACCGTGTAATCGATGTTTCGTCGGTATAAACATTTTGCATTGCAACTGTTTTACATTTCCCCATCTAAAGAGGTTCGTTATTTACGTCCATTTATCTTTACACAAGAAACTATCGGCGATTCCGTCTCGCGAGAAAGAAAATAATTAATTCGCCTCCAGACCGGCGCATTTAGCCGCGTCCTTGTAATTTATTGCGCTAAAAAGAGCAAAATTAAACGGTTTCAGCGAAGCAAGACTTTAATGTAATCTCATTTAAGATTCAGTAAAATAACGTCGCGTTAGTTTTCAGTTACCTCGGAATGCTTTGAAATTGTATGTTTTCGTCGAGTGTTAACACTTAGCGTATAATTTGAACACAAGGTAGCGCATACAAAAAAGGGTTTATCTTTTTATAGACAGAGATAACTATGTTGTTTATCTCCAACATGTGTCTCAAATGTGTCGGGAGGCGGCCATGCTGTTGTCATTCACCAACTAAACTACTACCTACTAGAGCGAGAAGAAACAATAAAATTTCAAAGGTTTTCGATAAAATAGAGAAAATCATTCCGTTTGCTTCCTTTCATAAAAAAAATGATGACTAGGATTCGATTTTATTTTATCATAATTTCCCTGCCTTTTTCGGCACATTATGACCGTACTCTATACTGTATAGGTTTCGGCTAAAGTTTTTACGCCTGACGCGAACCCTCCTCGGGAATAAATGGTTGTACTAAGTCTTAATTTACCAGTGTGATCAAACACAATTCCGTCGTTAGTCAAAAGTCGCGAGGGCCGGTATTGGTAGGGCGCAGCACATCCCTTCTCATTAGGTTCGCTACTTCTTCGACTATGTTTCGTACTGTATCTCTTCTGCGTTATAATAATCCAGCGCTAATTTCCATTCCTGTATAACAAGCGCCCTCTTCTGTCTTCATGGAATTCCGCCAGTATCTCTCCCGTTTCATAAACCATCACATGTTTATACTTATTGTTTACGAACTAATCAATTTAGAATAAGAAGGCCACAAGCAAAATAGAATTTATATCACCTTTCCAACTTTTTTATCGATGCAGCAATTTTTAGCATGAAACGATGTCATAATGTATCGCGCACAGTGTAGTATTAAAAACACATCTTACGATATAAGTAAATTCGGAAATATTTCGACACATTAAATTTTATTAAATGTCAGTAACAAAATGGCGTTTTTTCAAACATCTGGAATTGCATATCATTCAAAATATTAAGCGTCGGTACAAATACAATAAAACAAAGTTGATGTTGGTATATCTCATGGCAGCGACAAGACGGCCGGAGGCGGTCCTGGGGATTAATTTAAAGTAACAAAAACTATTGCAAGCCACCGCGACCTCCACGGGATTACGTGAGTATTTTGCCTCGCTACAGCTGTTTAAACAATTTGCATTTCTCTAATTAATAATTATAACGTAATATTCAACGTTTTAATGAGGAAATAATGAATTGGAGAAATCAAATAATTAGTAACCCAGGATCGTCACAGAGATCGGTTATTTACCTCAACCTTTTGGAACGGTTCCGTTTGTAATCGTAAAAAATAGTTCGTGAAAGGTATGCAAAGAGATGTAATCTCGCGCAGACAATTGAAAAGAAATAAACTTAGATTGTACAACAGTGAGGAAAACAGTTTTGCAATTTCATAAAAGAAATCAATCTGAATTGTTGCCGTGCGATGCACAACGCGACGACGAGGCTGCGGCTTCAATATGTTTTAAACTTGGCGTCGAATCGAATATTCTGGATTACTGTTTCTCTGCTTTTTATATTTTAATCCAAAACTATGCCACTATTTTGCACTATACAGCACTTCGATGGTAATACCTAAGCTTCATTCTCAAAGTATTTCTGTTCAATTTACGAGTTATACGATAATAACAATATAAAAATGGATGCCTATCTTATTTGCATGAATGCAAAAGAAGTGAGGAACTTGTGCAAATTACGGAAATTCTGTACATAAGAATTCAGTTACTCAGTGGTCTGGCATTTACTAGGTCCATTCCATTCGACGTCGTCAGTTTAGAAGAGGTCTTTACTTTTCATACATTGAATGGAAGCTGTTGCATAAAATAATAGAAGTAGCCTGCGACAGTGCCGTAACGACTGTTTCAAAGTTGCGACCATTCGACCGTTCTCAATGTAGTAGTTTAAACAACCGGTATTGCACGGTACCCACATTTCTTCTACAATTTACAATAAACGCTCCTTATTCTCAGTTTCGTTTTTGCGTTTTTGTTATTCGGGGGACAAAAGTAACAACTCAATTCCATTTCTCTATTTGCGGTTTATATCAAATCCGTTCTCTATTGAAAAAGAGCCTTACACTACACTGAAAAGGATTCCTGTAACTTGAAAAACTAGAATGAACTGTATAGCAAAAAAAAAATTTGTAATTTTTCCATGAAAATTGACCTATTAAGTTAGTTAGTATAGCTGAATTTCAATCCGAATTTAAAAACATTTTAAAATACGAAAATCAAAATTAGGCTAATGCAACGTGATCATATGTATCTAATCTACAAACTATATTTGAATTTTCCCGGCCCTTGTTTTGACAATTAGTGCAACTTCACGTCGGTCGTGGTTCGGAATTCGGACCAATGGTGAAGCGTATTTCCACGCATGCGTGATTTCGACCGAGAGGCAGCGCAGCTGAAGCGCCCCTAACTTCAGATCGTAAAAGTGTTCGAAAAGCGCGGCAACGTTGCGCTCGCGCCTAGTGAAAAGATTGTGTAAATACTACAATATAACATGTGAACAACAAATTTGTGGACTCTTCACCAAATCATATCGGTGACGCGGTTCATCATCGTATCACGCGAGTTGCTAGTCGCAGCACATGGCTGCCGGCCGGCCTCAACAAAGTAAAATCGAGGCTACCCAAGACAAGGCGAAAGGTAAGACACGCAAATATTCACTCTAGGAACCTATTTCGAACCGTAGACCGTTCTTTTAATAATAATACGTTTATTTGCATAAAACAGTATTACGAGTTCTTACAAATATTACATTGATCAACATGTTTCGCCATAATATCAATAGCATGCAAAAATTTTATCAAAATTATTCAAATATGTCCTTAAATGCTTTACATTGTTGATAGTTGTTGATTAAATTGATTTCATGCCATATTCTATAACCTAAAGAAATTGCGCACTATGTGCGGAACGTAACACGCTCGAATAAGGAGCTTTCTGAATTTAAAAACGTATTTTTTATATAAATAAACTAGGCCTTGACTACAATCCCATCTGGGGTTGCGGCGTTGTTATCTGATCGGTTACAGAATAACAGAAGAACAAACTTACTGAAACACAAACACATCATGACAATATAGCTGTCAGCCAGACTTCGGCAACTTCAAAGGCTAGTAGAAAAGCGACAAACTTTTTACAAAGACATTGTCTTTATGCTTTTGACGTGACGATACTGCTATTTAATGAATAACCAATTAATATTCGTCTAAACTATGTAACTTTAGCTCTAAAAGTCGGTTAACTTTCTGAAAACTTTCTTTAGATTATACTTTGGTATTATGGGAGTAAGACAAAGTTTCAGAACTACTATTGTCTTCTTTCAAGACAACATTTTATCCTTAATTAATAATCTTTGATTATTGCTTAAAAGATAAGTTAAATAAGTATTATTTTTCGCTCTGAGGCATTTTCTTTTATATTTGGGACTAGCAGTGCCCTGCGGTTTAACTCGCCATGCAATTTTATTTAAGCGAAATAATATTACCTAAATTAATTCTGTCAATCGCGACAACTGTCAAACGACTGACAGTCATGTCAAAAGCGTTAAGGTTATAGCAGAAAAGTTATAATCCTTCATGTTTTCTAACAGTGGTAGAGCCTGCAACAACAACATCTGTTGCACGAATGGGCCGGCTCGACCGGTGAAATACCACGACCTCACAGAAAACAGGCGTGAAGTGGACGTATTCTGCGTTTCGGCTGATGAGTGAGGTGCCGGAGGCCTAATTACAGTCCTCTTCCCCTTCCCACCCTTTCCTCATAAGGATATGATGGGAACGGGAAGACGACTGGACGTATATTAACAGTTCAAATTAATTACTAACGGTAATAATTGAAGGGACACATGGATTTAAAATATCAATTGTGTTTATTGTATAAGGGGATAAAGTGGGTCATGCAACGAAGAAATACGAACGCATTGTTAATTTGATATGTATATTGCTATTACGCAATACTAGATAAGTCCTCGGTAGTATAGTGGTAAGTATCCCCGCCTGTCACGCGGGAGACCGGGGTTCGATTCCCCGCCGGGGAGACTTTTTGCATAATTAACTTCAGTATCTAATTGACATAAATTGAATAGTCAAAGTAAATGTAAGTAAGATAAGATGACTTCCGAGCGAAAAACAGCGACAAATATTTTTGAGAATTTTGTAGAGATCCGACAGGTGAAAATCTGAAGGAGCAAGGTTAGGGCTACGTGGCTGATTCATAAACCCCTTCCAGCCAAACTCCATACACCTCTCCCCACCCGCCCTTTGACTACGATCTTTTTCGTACGTTCTTGTGCACTTTTCATCAACAGTTGTCAATCTCTTCAAAACCCATTTAATTCTTAAATTATTTTTAATTCTTATCTTATCAAAGGAGAAACTGACTGACTGATATGATATGCAGAGCCCTAACTATTGGTCATAGAAACTTGATATTTTTCACAGAGATTTATTATTACGTTGGCGAGCAATAGGAAAGGATTTTCTTAAATTCATCCCCTGAAGGAAGTAGGGGATGAAACTTTGTTTTAAGAAATAATTTTAATTCAATGTAAGTTGACGTCAGATATATATGACAATTAATCATATTAAATATGGTTCAGCTTAGGCTGGACTATCATCGCTTAAATTAAATTGCACACTGGGACCCAGCTTGTCACAATATAAACATATTTAAGAAGTGGTAGAGCCCGCAACAACAACATCTGTTGCTCGAATGGGCCGGCTCGACCGGTGAGATACCACAACCTCACAGAAAACAAGCGTGAAGTAGAAGTACTCTGCGTTTCGTCTGATCAGTGAGGTGCCGGAGGCCTAATTACAGTCCTCTTCCTCTTCCCACCCTTTCCTTATAAGGATAGGATGGGAACGGGAAGAGGATTGGACGGGGAGAAGGGGCGGGGAAAGGGAAATATCCTTTTTCCTGTCTATCCACTCTTAAAGGTAGGCAACGCATCCGCAACACGTTTGCTTGTTGCGGATGTCTATGGGTAGCGCTCACATAACATCAGGTGACCCGCTTGCTCGTTTGCCACCTTTTACCATAAAAAAAACAAAGAAAAACTTAACTTATTTAATTTAATTTGAATAATTATTCCAATAAGTAAAAATTAAAAAATGTTTTGGTTATATTTTCCGTCTAGCCCTCAACCGTCAATCGCGCGATAGAAAATATAGTTTCAAATAATTCCGGCAACTTTTTTGACTTTATAAGCCTTCAATGTCACGCCAACATACAGTTGCAGTCCATGGTAATCGTATATTGTAATGAATTGCGAGTGGGTAGGGGAAACAGGGTGTCTAATGGAGCCCTATAGTCTGTAATCAACACTCCGCAGCCAACCAGACTAGAACCCGATTACAGTTCTCCGAACAATTACGTAAGGTAATACAAGCCATTGTATACTGGTACTGAACAATCTCCGTTTCTAACTAACTAAGTATGAACTCGTTCGAAAACAAAAAAAAAATAATGTTATTATTACTTATAATTGATAAATAACGCATTAGTTATTTGGTGTACAGTTACAGTCTGCGAACCAAGTTGGAAAGCTACGACTGTTTGAATTTTCTTTTCTACTGTTATATCTAATAATCATAATCATCTCGCAGTACAGGCTTGAAACTTAAACCCTAAGGTAAACACAAACACAATGAAATTGCATAGCATTGACGGTTAGTGTTTCTTCCGATTTCAAGACAGTTATGAGTTTGAGAGAATAATGTATAATCCATATGTAATATACACCTGAAGAGTTTGTTTGAACGCGCTAATCTCAATAACAACCGATCGGATTTGAATAATTCTTTTTGCATTTGACAGCCCAATTATTAAGGAAGGTTATGTGCTACTTAACATCACAGTTACGACCGTTAAACTAGAAGTATGTAATAGCGAAAAAATACAATGCGAAGCGGTGGGTCAATGAGCTATCGTAAAATCCAATGTTAATTGTCATGGATCAATAAGACGGCTTTTTTTGCATTTGTTAAAATAAAAAATTGACACTCCCATTACCCATTACTACGTACATCGATCATTGTATCGTCATATGCCATCTGATGAATGGAAGTTGAGACGCTTTACCAATCTCAATAGTATTGTTAACGTTATTAAATGTTTTATTAGAACAGTTGGTATTATATCAGTCACGCGGAGCAGAATTGTGAGATAAATAAAGAATGGTTTACACAGCCTCCATAGCTCAGGGGTTAGAGCACTGGTCTTGTAAACCAGGGGTCGAGAGTTCAAATCTCTCTGGGGGCAACTTTGTATTTGTTTTGTTTTTTTCATTAAATGTGCTCTTCAAGCAATATGTATTAACGTATTATAATAAGTAAGTAATAAATATACGAAAGAAACCCGGAATAAGAAACAAAACAGGTAGTGTGAAAGAAGGAAGAAAGTTGATAGAAACAATCGAGAACTGCAGAGGGAAAATGTTTGGACACCTGATGCGACACGACGAACTTATAAACACAATTATAGGAGGAAGGGAAGAGGAAGAGAAGAAGACCGAGATTTTTTAAGCGACAAATAAAACAGAAAGTGAGATCATATCGTATCAGGAAGTCAAGCAGAAGGCACAATGCAGGCATGACTAAAGAGACTAGACTAGACTAAGACTCTTAAATTACTGTTGATTTAAGAAATAAATACACATTATTCCTGTTCATTTATATACTGGCAAATCTTTTCACAGCATAAAACAAAGTCGTTTTCGCTGTGTGTTCCTTTAGATTTAGTTCTTTCAAAATACGAAACGGATTTTAATGCGGTTTTCATTAATAAACAGCGTGATATATATGAAGGTTAATATGTATACATGTATGTTATAGTAGAGAAAGCAGAGTATTTCAAATATTTATCGTAAAAACATATTTTTGTGCGCTTACATTCTGAACACTGGCTAAACCTTACGAGATGGGTCAAAATTATGAACTACGAATTTGTTGAAATTGTGAAGTATATGTCCCAAAAAGATCTACAATAGGATTTCAGCTATTGCATATCTCTATCTTTGGGTACGGTTGTCTCACAATAACCTCTTTTTTTCCAGAACAATCATTTAAAAATAATACTTTCTTTACGACTTTATTTTTACTTATTCAATTTATCTTTATCCAAATAAATATCTTTGTAAGCTAAAGTATCAAATGTAGATTATAATTGCCTTTTACACCATTACGATCTGACAAATAGTTTAGAAGATATCAAAAGTTTCAAAACCACGCGCCACGCGAAAAATTCTATCAACCGCCACGCCGCGCCCCTTGCTGTCGCCCACTGCCTACTGTATTCAATGTGCTTTCTTTCATTTCAATAAAGGGATCTAGCCGGGTATAACCAGGTTATAACCCAACAAGCAATTAATACAGCTAATAAGGTAACACAACATAAATTAATTCTAAGGCGAAACGAAGTTTGCCGGATCAGCTAGGAAATTATAAGTGAGACATACACCCAATTTGAAGTTGTTTTACTATACTTTTAAACAAACTACTAGACTTAACAAAAGTTGTGACCGAAAAATCACAAAAATCCTCCCCGGCGGGGAATCGAACCCCGGTCTCCCGCGTGACAGGCGGGGATACTTACCACTATACTACCGAGGACTTCGTGTTTTTACAAAAATTATACTATCTAATTTAACCATCGAGGTATTTTTCAACTTATTAATAGTACCTTTTCTTCCTTTCTTTAAACCAACAGTCGTCCACTGATGGACGTTGAGATAGGATTAAAAATATCATTATAAGGTTAAACTGTGGCTTAAAAGTGGATGTTGAGACTAGAATTGAGAAAGGTATGCTTCGGTGGTTCGGGCATATTGAAAGGATGAATGAAGAGAGAATAACGAAACAAATTTTTGTAGCAAAAGTGAGTAGTGGCAGTGTTGGCAGGGGACGCCCTAGGAGAACTTATATCAATCAGATCAGTGGCTTACTAAAGGGCGATATAAGAAGCACCCATAACCGACGAGCATGTATGCGTAGTTGTATGAATGTAAAAGAAGCGAGAGAGGTGTGCCAGGATCGCGCCAAATGGTCTTCCATGATCTTCTCCTACCCCTCTGGGTTACGGGCGTGAGCGCATATTTTTTTTATTTATGTAAGAGTAAATAGTTACAATAATGAGTATCATTATTTAACTTTAATATAAGTTTTCATTATTTCACGTTTAAATAATATGTCAGCGCACGTGGAGCTCCTCGAGAGTTGTGGTAATTTATAACAGTCTTCCCAATGTCATAGTTGCTGGTGAAGTTTCGTCTTTTTTAATTATTATTATTGCTTCGATCTGCATATAATCGTTTTGTAATAACTTAGACCTGATTACTAATGCTTGCCAGTATAATTTTACGTATGTTTTTATTAGGTAAATACAATTTTACGTGGCCACCTAACTTCATCGAGAATGCTGTATATTGTCCATTGAATTCATCTTATGAAGGTATAACGGTAACAAAGTATTGTCATTCCGTCTTTACGTTCCAATTAAATGTGTAGAAACCAGCCTCAGTTTTCCCGGTTCAAACGTTTCTATCGAGTCACCTTAATTGACTGTGACAGGTTGATTTAGTGAACGGTTGTTTACCATAAACGTTATTTTATGTTCTGCAAGGTATATTAATACAATCTCTAGTCATATTTATAATCTATTCATATTTTCTACAAGAGTTATTTTTTATATTTGAGTAGTTAATTGTTTGCCTTACCGTGTAGATTCGGATTTAAACCCTTAGATTGGTCGACGAGTTAAGACTGGTAGGCGTCTCTCTACGAGAAATAAGAAGAATTTCCATAGAAAGCAAGTATAGTTTTTGCAGCTTTTAAACGCAGGTTTTGCGGAACGATATTGCTCTTGTCCATAGCTGGGACCTGACTATCTTTACCTTGTCTGAGGTAGTGTTTAGCAATACTTTATCGGTTAGACATACCTTAAGTGTTGTGGGATTGGTTCGATGTGATTGCAAATGCAAAGTAAGATAACAAAAGATCATAAGTAAGTTCACAAAAAAAAATTACCGGAATGAACTGGTACGTACATACACTTCACTTCTTTAGACGTCTTCTACAAAGGTTACATCCTTCTGTCTGTTTATACTTCGTTCACAAGCATGTTAAGCAACAAAAATGGTTATGATGTGGTTGTTTATTAATTTAAATACATTTTAAAAGTTTATTACTTAGAGTATGCAGAAACAAACGGCGGTTCAATCTGCTTATATTCAAATACCTGTCTTAATATAGTATGATTGCAGCGTGTCGTATGTCTGAAATATACAATATAATGCAATATAATTAAGTCATTGTCCTGTTAATTAGACGTGACAGGCTGATGCAGTCAGTCGTCATGGTAACGGACAACGCTTTGTGCCATATTTGGTGCCCGCTGCGATTCTATCACATTAAGGAACGATATAAATAAAATAAACATAATTATTCAAAGCATAGTTCAATAGTAGGTTAACATCGAAGGAATTACAGTGACAAACAATAAGTTTAAGTTGGTCGTACAATTTCAAAATGTTTTTGTTAATTGCTATGCTATCTAAACTCAATTAACTGGATGTCGAACGAACCTACTTTCATACAATTTTTAACTATGGACGGAGTACTTTATGAAGGTTTTTATACCATACGGGGCAAACGAGCATCTATCTGGTCGCCTAATATTAAGTTATCACCGACACCCGTGAACATCCACAAAATCATGAATTGCAGACGTGCTGCTGGCAGCCTTTAAGGAAGGAGTACTGTCTCTTCTTGAAGGACCCTAAATCATAGTGATTTGGAAAAACCGCTGAGGACAGATTATGCCCATAGTGAAACGATGTGTAAAGTCTGAATGGGTAGGCTTGTATTAGATTACAGAAAAATACTTTCGCATATGCTCTTCTGTAAAGCTGGGGCGGGTTGCTAGTACAGCATAGCAGCAAGCAAAGCTGTATAATAATCACTTTGACACATATATTGTGCAATTTACATTATGTCCGTAACAACGTTTATTAGCGCATTAAATTGCAGTTTCCTCACGGACGTCCGATGTGGCAACGCCGCTGGCAATCTCCGGCGGTCGCATCTCGCTGCCGCAGAGTGTGGTGACCCACTAGAGCTAGCTACTAATGTTACAATCAGCTTAGATAATTATAACTTAACTTACTTAGAGTGTTATAACAGACTAAAACGAAGATGGCTTTGATTACCTAGAGGTGTGCGTTAAAATGTCTACACGATGTGAGAATAAAGCTCGTTTAAAGTTATGTACAAAGAAATTTATTAAAAAATATAAAGAACTTAGAAATATTAGATAGAAATTATTAATATTAGTTATTATGTACTAACATAATAACTATGGAAATCGAGATCTCTCTCGATTTCCTTTATAGTCGTATTACCATCTTTCTTTTAACCATTCAAACAAAGCTTAAAATATTGTGCTACTTTATTGTATATGGCTCACGACAATAGTCGAATGGCGGATCCGACCGAACCCACAACCTTATTTGGCAGTCCGTACCCTTAACCATTAGACTGCTTTTAATAGATATATATATACAGTGATAATAATATACATAATAGTTGTACGTGATATATTGTTAAAATCATAAATTACGCAAGAATATTGTTGCTATCCGTTCCACATATTTTAAAAATAGATTAATTAATATTTTCCAATATTGCACTAAAGCGCGCTACTTCCGGCCGACAACTTCCTTTACTTGTTTGTTCCGGTTAAGAATGGTTGCAAGGAAGCAGCGCTCCAACCATCTATTCAGTATAAGTATTCAGTGACTCCAACTTTGGGGCTGTGCAGATGTTTAGTGAAGTGTTTAGAAGTCATATTGTGATTTGTGAAGTTTTATCTGATAAAAAGTGTTCTCATTTTCTGAGCCCTCAAAACATTCATCAATAGACTCACGAAAAAAGCGAGCTTATAATTTTATAAATGCGCGTACCTATATTTACCGGCCAAAAGACGTCCCTTCTGGATGTAGGCTTCCTCCATAAATAGTCACAAAGATCGGCCCTCGCTGTCCTGTTTCTGTGTAGGTACTTAATACTTTTTTAGCAAAAAAAATAGGCGGTGACTACATTCGATGGTGCGCACTAGTTTTGCCTCGGCCTCACTCTTCCAGGTACCTACATAATAGTTGGAAGGAAACACTGACACTGGCTATATGTTTTTATTATGCTTTTAAGATATTTTTAAATGATTATAAGTTCAAGAAAAATACTGGTGAAGTACTGTTGAGACATTATGCAATTTCCTTTCACTGCGGTTACGCATGATGTGAATTGCATGAAGCATGTCGAATGCCCCCGACCTGGCCGCTGACCTCAAGTGGGTCTCTAATGGTTGTGTTAATGGTTCCCCGCACTTTAATTTAATCGAAATTGGTTGATGTTTCAAATAAATGTCAAATTAAAAGTTCTCAAGATGGGAATTATAAATAACATTGTCATTTTTAATTTATTATTAATTTTATTGCAATAAATAGCTTTGGTAAAAAGTGAAATTAATTTGAGATTATCCCCTTAAGGTTATATTATAACGTTACATTACATATACTTTAAAAACTGCTGTGTAATAAACAATATATCTTATATCGACGTATACATTTGTATTAAACAAATGCACCTGAAGGTGTTATTAATTATGAAACGTTCGTTCGAAAACAGATACATATAATACGCACTTATGAAATTATCCAGTGTTTGTAATGGAAGCGATAAATGACATTGTTCTGACACCGCGACCCGGGATGGTGTAAATGCTAGACTCTAGCCGAGCGCGCGCCGAGCGAGGGTATTGCATCGCCGGGTATATTCGCACGAAAAATAATTATCACAAGAATATCAACGAAAAACCATTTTGTCGTTATTTAGTTTCTAGTTTTTTGTCATGAATGATGGTTTAATGAACTTTTTGTTCGTGAAATTGATATTTTGCATACATTACATGTGAGACTGACGCAGAGAAGTTAGAATAATTTGTTAAACATAACTGCAGAATTTCAGTATATTTATGACTAGCTCTTAGACCCGGTGTCATGCAGTTGAATAACGTACAAGTCTAATAGTTAAAGAATTATAATTAATTATTCTACTATATGGAAATTTGTATGCAAGTGAAATAGTTTTTCATCTTGACTGTCGGTTTTGGATAGTCCATACAGAAAAAAATTACGTTCCTGCCTCCGAATTGTGAAGCGGATCAAAAGTATTAATATAAGAACCTAACACAGATATGGTCTTCCACAAAACATTAGTCCTCATATAAACATAAACATGCGTTGGATTTCTTCTTATATATTTCGGAAAGTTAAAAAGTTGTAGCATTTTTGCCATTGACTGTACCCTCGTAGGTAACGATGTTTCTATAATACCAAGAGTCGTTAGTATCTGGTAATTAATGTTTACTACTAGAATTTATCCATAAATAGCGATATTTATATAGGCACAAGCGGTCTCGATAATTACGCAAGTTTGAATAAGCGTTGAGCGTTGTTTTGTTGCTAAATGTCATCTTAAAGTCGTGGTGCAAAGTGTTGCGAGTACCGGACATTTATTCATGTATTTATTTATTTTTTCTCACAATAGAACTTTGTCAAAAATACCACAGAGAAAATTCAGTACAATCAAAAATGAATGTTCTTCGTGATTAGAATATGGACCTTCTGAAAGACGCAGTAGCAATTCCGAAGAGTGGGAAGGGATATTTTTAAAGTTTGTTTGAATATTAGGAGGCATCTGTATCAAACACGGCAGATACTCATGAAGAAAAGGAGTTGAAAGGTGAGACAACTTTGAATGCGTTTATGATGATGAACAGAACAAACAAACACTGCTGTTTATCATTTTCGCTGTGTTGTCTATCTTGATAAAATTTTGTCTATCCCCTTTACCATACAGTTTTTTTCTATTTTACTCCTCACCTAAGTTTCATAGCGTGATGTTAAATAACCTAGCAAATGTCGAATTAGTTCAGTTTGTCAATTCAAAAATAATTTTTAATCCGATCAGTAGTTCCTAAGGTTAGCACGTTCAAACAAACAAACCAAACAAAAGATAGATACCATTTTTAATGAACACAATATAGTTTCATATAAAGCCGTGGGTGCATGTGTTAAAGTTTCAGAGCACTATCTACATGGTTCAATTTGAATTCCCCGCGGGTCTATTATAATCTATATAAGGTGTATACGCATTGAGGGGTATCTTATCTGACATTAGCCTTAAAGGTCGGTACTATGCTGCGTCCGCGCAACGCAAAGAGAAGAGCATTAGATCTTTAAGGGTGAGGTTATAAAGAGAATTAAAATTTAATAATTTTGATCGGTGTGGAATCTTAGAGAAGCCTTCATAGGCTTATGGTGGTGGTAGGTGTTCAATGCTTCTATGTTGATTGTGGTAAGTTCATGTCAACTTGCTTGGTAACCGTCATTCTACCGTTATAAAGTCAACATCAAGTTACCTTGAACCTTTAAGATTTAAATAATTAGATAATTATGTACAAAAACTTATTAGCAAAAATTTGTACTTCTGAAGTCAATCATTTGGTTTCTTAATTTTTGATCTTCTTCTAGTTGCTCTTTTTTTTAATCACTATTGTCATAAAGATTAGTAAAACCATAATGAATGATATCAAAAGGCAGAATCGAAGATTATATCACTTCAGATCGTCCCTTAGACGATATTAAGCCGATGACATTTCACTTATATTGGCTGAGCGCCGCGGTTTCACCCTTGTAACCCCCCTTGTAATTTAATTTAACCGACGATTGTCTAGCTAAGCTGAACCCTATGGAACATGATTAATTATATAGTTATGAGGTCAACTTACATTGGAAAATATTATTTCTTCATACAAACTTTCAATTCCTACTTTAGACCTTTAAGGTTGGTCAGTAGTTTGGTCTCTATATATAAGTCAGTCGGTCAGACTCTTATGTATATACAGATAAAATGTAAATCGCAGAAATTCATCAATGTCGTACCACCTTTATAGTTGTTGAGGTGATTTTGATGTTGTATTAAAGGGTCGATATCGTAAGATATACGGAGGTAATGCTTCGCCAAATATGGTTTACAAAGTAAAAGCATTAGAACGGGTCATGGTTATCTATTGGAGATATTCAAATTGGACCCGGCGGGGAGAGTGTTTGGGATTCTTCACGCCTTTAGATTAAGCGATAAGCGACCAATGAGTGTGTGAACGCAATACTAATAAACTACTGTGTAGACTACGGTAGCTGGCCGTATGAAGGAAACCCTATTTGGTTTTACTTAATAATATTTAGTGACCAAACTAAGTACTTTCACCGGAATATTAAAGAACGTAAGTTCCAATAAAATAAATAAATATGCGCTCACACTCACAGAGGGGTAGGCAGAGATCAAGAACATCCATTAACTGTATATATGTTTGCACTTGTACTAAATCTAATAAATTCCTAGAGGGAAACAAGAGATAAATCAAACAGAAGCCTGGCAGGCTTCGATATGGGTAAGCGGAGGCGCGCGGGCGCAAATGGCCAGACTCCGACAGGGACCCGATTGTGTTCCTTACGCAGATAGGCCCCGGCAGCGCTCTGGTGTGGTCCCGTCCTAACGCCGTCACCGTTACCCGGCCGCCACAATGAATCCATTACACCGATACTGCCGCTTCGTTTATATTATCAAATCAATTTAGAATATAGAATTTATAGGCTAAACATTTCGGATTTCATTCTGAAGGATTTCGACAGAAAGAATAACTGATTGAATTTATATGAAAAGATTAATTTGTAAAAAGCAGTACCTAACAAATAAAAATGTTATACCCTTGTTTCACAGCAAGAATGCATTTTTGTAAACAAAGGTATTTACGTTAAAATTCGTAAGTAGCTTCCAAAATATTTTCGAAAAAAAAACATTATTTCATCTCATTACCTTATGACATAATTTATTTAATTTTTTCAAAGTTAGTTATTTTAAAAGTTAGTAACAAACTCTTTGTTTTAGCAAAATTATTACTTTAAATAAAAACTATAAAATAAATCTAACTCACATACATATATTAGACCAATATTTTACACGCGAGTGGGTCCTGGGTCGTTAAACCTAGCTGTTGTCCGGGATAATGTTTTACTGGAAATATGCCACCGTCCACCGCAGTCTAGATGTTTCTCGAGGATATCTTTAGGATCGCGTAGGTAGTTACAGAGTTGGTTGTACTGGCCGCTGTTGACCGTACCAGCTCGACATGTATACGATGTGTCGTGTACATTGTACATTCGTTTTAAGGCTATTGAAACAGTTGCAGTGATTTCTATCCTTTCAATGTTACTGCGTTTGATTCACAATCAAGACATGAATTGTAAGTGAAACGCCTATATTATTTAATACAATATTTCTTATTTAGTTTATTACAACAGTGATACTTCAAGCATCTGTGATACTTCAAGCATCTGTGGCTCTTGTTGGTAAACCGTGGAAGTATCACGCCTTAACTGAGCAAAAGTTAATTTCTATTTCTGCGTTTCAATTTATGGCAGATTTGCCGCAAGGTCAATCCCGCTCCCATCTCCTCTTACTTTAATTTTCCTTTATTTTTCGCTTCGTACAAAAAAGCTTGCAATATAATTGCATCAACTTTGATTATGCGATTATTATGTTTCAGGATAAAGGCAGCCGTTTAATATGAGATTAATTGCTTGTTCGTATGCCCTGTTGTACCAAAAAAATATTGATTATTTCCCACATTATTTGTCGAAACCCGATCTATCGTGTTTAACTTCGAAAGGGGCGGATGGAAGGAAATCATACTGGAAGATATTTTATTAGAGTTTAAATAGTTTATGTAGACTGAAAGATTTCTTTAGTCGTTAAATGATACACAGGTGGAGCCACGCGAAGTAAAATCATTATTTATTGCTACAAGTCTGGTGTGTAAGTAGTATGTAGGACGAAAATATTATAGTGCTCATAATAATTATCCGGCTGGAAATATTAATAGTTGACGTAAGCCGTAATATTAGTAACGTAGTGTTGTCGTTGTTCGCTCCAAGCGTCGAACATTACAAATCTCTTGCAATTTGCCATTTAACCGCGTATAAATTGCAACAATTTATCAAATGCATTAACTAATCGTTTTGGCATTTATTAAACACTATTCAAATTTCGAATAACCTACCGTATATATTTTGGCACGATCGAACTGGCCATATCGACATTCCGGATTGGGTAAAAAAATCTTGGTACTTGCCAATTAAAATAAAAATAACTTTCATTGTTATAATTCATGGCACTGTTTTGAACTTCTTTTGGGACGGTGTGAATTGGATTTTATGAAACGAAAAAGTTTAAGGTTTTATAAAACAGTTTCATAAACAAAACTAATTTAAGACTTTGTTGTGGGCTTTAAGTTACTATATCTAAACTAGATCATACTTTTACTATGTTTCATGTACAAATTTAATTTGTTATCTTTTAAAAAAGTCGCTCCGAACCCGCAAAGTGCACCGGAGCACGGGCTCCTATTTATTTCGTGAAGCCCACTACAAATTCCAATTTAAACTCAACACGTGGACAGGGGTCAAATAATACACTTTGTAAATAATTAGTAATAGCAAATTAATTGATTTTAAAGGACATATAACGACAGAACGAAGAGGATTCGTAATGTAAAAGTGACAGGTCAGGTAAGGTTGAATGCCAAGGTCATCGATTTAAGGTTTAATTTTTATAAAATTATTTGCCTATAGAATTTTCATGGTAGAATATCAAGCAAAAAGCAATCGTCCTGGGACCGTACAACAGATACAGAAATGGGTAATTTGTGCTGGCTCTGGTTTGGCAACGGCCGTTTTACTTATACATAGTTCTGTAGTCACACCTAACACAAATCTTTTAGCTTTATCAGTATAATGCAATTACACAATATTATAAATAACTTAACTTCGAGGAGTGTCTAAGGTGCAGTTGATATAATCAAGAGGGCCGGCATGTGGGAGGGCGAGACATTCACTACGATAGGCGCGGTATAGTAACTTTTTAAGTAGATAGAATTCAAGGAAATAACCGAGCTGGAGAAAAAGTTGTCTAATATATTGGGCAAGAAAATGAATAAGCTTTCGTAGATAGTTTTTTTTGTGACCGACTTGCCACTGTTTGCCCTCACTAGGCATTTAAAGCTACATCGGACTTGACGCGGTTCAGCGGAGAAGACCCTTAGCCTAAACATCTTTAAAAAACTCGAAGGAGCCATGGGCCGGGACGTTACTTTATTTATATTACAGCACTGGGGGGTCGTTTAGGTTTATCTACGAACTACGAAATTGACGTTTACATGCCCATGACTCAAACGTGTTTGGAAAAATATGTCCCGGGCACGTCTGAGTCTAGTAGTAAAATTACGGCTAGAACAGTAGTAAAGTTAGCTGCAGATGTTAGAAGAGGAAACTGGGAGGTTCGACCATAGACCAATCTGGAGTAGAGGTTTCATCTTGGGTTTTTCCCGTAAAAAAAGATAAAAGATCCATTCTGGATCTGCCACTTTTTGTGGCGTCCATCGCCCTCCCATCGTTTGTGCCTACCCCTGCTTCCGTGGCTCTTTTGGATACCATTTTGTTATAATTTTTGTCCACTCGTTATAGTCGTTTTCCAAGCGTTTTTGAGTTTAGTTTTATTCTTCTAACTCTATTACATCTTATATTATTACTCCAACTATCTCCTAATATAATCTCAAATAATTAAACTTAGTATCATGTAGACATTTGTTAGATCAATTATAGGTAACCCGGAAGATGGGGAATACATTACCTAGTACGCCGTCGCATTTAAACTACTCCGGGACAAAGTAATTACGGGAACCAGTTAATAGCTCAAAGAGGGCAATAAACGGCATTCGATTTAACGCTAATGTTACTTATAACAAATCAAACGCACCGCTGTCTTATCTACCGAGCCATATTGGCCCGGGATAAAGCTTGCCATTCATTAAACATATTTTAATTTATATTTTTCTTGTAAACAATATAAAAACGTGAGACGCACTTTTATACGGCCGTATATAAATAATTATAACGCTGAGATATTTATAACAATTATTTTTTACTGGATCCTCAATATTATTTGTATCACACATTTTTAGCAGTATTAAATTGCTGCCATCTTTCATAGACTTTTTGGATATTTACTGAAAGCTTTGACGATATTTGGTAGGAGAAAATCTTAAAGGTTCGCGTGAACAACATGCTCAACGTGCTACATGCGTCAGCAAAACACGTCAGCAACATGATTATTTGAATTTGGAACAGTTTCAACGAACTTTTTTTCATTTATTCTTTACTTGTTTTCAGTTTTAAATTTTATTCTTAAGACAATACAAGGGTACACAATATACAGCAAACAAAGGGTTTATTTTTGTTCAATATTTACTTATTTTCGGACTATTGTCGCCCTTTATTACCTGTTTTGAGTTTTCACTTCTGTCGGCAGTCCTTACGACTTTTTGCATTTATAATACTGATCAGAACATTAAAGTAGGAATGATTAAGAAAAATGTTTCTCTTTACTCAATATATTTGGTTGTGGTTTTGTAAGGTGAACAAAACGACGAGTTAGTTTCGTTTTGCGTGCAGTACAAAAATCTGGCGTATTTATGCTGCGGCATTTTCGAATGGTGCCGTGAATGGGAAATGCAACAAGGCCCGCGGGAGCGAATGAAGTCGCGAACTTGCATTCTTGTTACTTCAAACAGTGAATGCATAGAGCGGGCGCCTAAAAAAAAATAATAATATTAATATTGATTCGATTGTCCTATAATTTCGGCCTTTGAGAACCAACAGCGCCTTAAAATTTAATATTCTCTACAAATTGATTCATGCAGGCGGAAAAAAGATGATATTAGAATGTGTGACTTAACTTTACGCAACAATTTAATAAATTAAGATAAGACAATTATTGTCTACATTTTTTTTAATCAAAATTAAATACAAGAAATATGGAAATAATTTGAAAGTTATGATGACTGTTGTTTTTCGAAGCAAGTGGTCGAAACAAAAATTAACGGTTTTATATCTCATACAACGTTTTTAGGTTGAATGTATCAAGTAATTCGGGCGTTCCGAAGAATAAAGTTCTACATGCAAGAATGTTAATTTTCAAGACAGTTAGTAGAAGTTGTAGACACATGTAGAACCGAAACTAAGCAACAAGGATTTTCATTTTTTTGTAAATTGTTGTTTGAAATACACTTATTAAATAATGTTAATCAAAATTTTCATAACTTTATTATTTTGCGAGTTAGTGGGTCCCATTTTAGTATGAAACGTAATCCTAAAGTCTTTAGTGGATATGAGACTTTATTTTGCGTATAAATGTAAGTTGAATTACGGTTTATATCAACATCGGACTTTTTTCGTCGAACAATGTTTTATGGTCTTGTATAAATAATTCATATTAAAATAACCTAAAGTGGCTTGCAGGGCAATTTTTTACTATTAATGTTGATTTAAAAGTAATGTAACTAAACGAAAAAAAAAACAGACTACTGATAATAGTAAAATAAAAAATAATTTTTAAACGAATTAAAAATAATCAACAATTGTCTACGAGTACGAATAATTAATGTTGCAAAAGTGAGTGGTAACGTTGATAGGGGACGTCCCAAGAGAACTTATATCGATCAGATTAGTAACATACTAAAGAAGGGCGATATAAAGAGTACCCGTAACCGACGAGCTTGTATGCATAGATGTATAGATGTAGAAGAAGCGAGAGAGGTGTGCCAGGATCGCGTGAAATGGAAACCCATAGTCTCTGCCGGGCGTAAACGTATATTTATTACGAAATATGCAGCCAATGTTATCAATGAATAATACTTGAAAAGTTAAATAAGATTAATAACCGCTACGGAAGAGTTCAGAATAAAATCAATTTATTAAGGTGGTACGAAGTTCGCCGGGTCACCTAGTATTTTATAAAACTTTACATAAAAATATTACTTTTAATATCAAAATAAGTAATATTATCAATCGAGTGACGTCTTATTTCACATTATAATCCAACAAAAAGTTTCTATCGGTACATCAGACGCACAATACTACAACTTCTTTCAAAGAACAACGGCCTGTTTCGATATAAAACCCCTTAAGCTTTATTAAAATTCACAAAACAACGTCATATTTTTACTTAGCTCTACAATATTTTAAGTGTTATGAATATATAGGTCGGAACGGACAAAATCCATCGAAAAGGATTTTTCTCAGATGTAATCATTTAAAAGCATTAAAAATATGGTACGAAGAACAGCTCCATGCATTCTTGTTTGCCATTTACAAATCTTATTTATATCATATTCATTACTATAACTCGGAATCGACGCGCGGTAAACTACGGAACGTGACTGCGCCCTCTCCCTCTGACGTGCAGGCATCTCTTTTATCCCGAATTCCGACTGCTTGATAAATGCTATTGTTCAATTTTTGGGAGCTAAAGGGTGGTCAATGTTTATATTGAACTAGCTGTTCCCGCGACTTTGTCCGCGTGGGAATCAATAAACATTTTTATACGTTGTGAATGTTTTTGTTCCAATGAGTGAGAAAAAAATCACGATTTTTAATGTACCATAGATGCTATAGAGATTTGACCTTTATAATTGACACTATTGATTGTTGCCATAAAAGTAAGTTTGCAAAGGAAAAAAACGATATTAATTTGGTATTAATTTGATATTACTTTGATATTAAATATTTCATCATCAATAAAGGTGTAAGACAGGGCTGTGTAGCATCCCCGTAGCTGTTCAATCTCTGTATGGATAATTGCTTGAAAGCTTTGAAAGACAAATAGTGTGGATTAAGAATGGGTGAGCTAGTTGTAAAATGTCTCTTGTACGCCGACGACCAGGTTGTGTTTGCATCATCGGCGGAGGACTTACAATCTATGCTGAATGTAGTAAATGATTTATTAGAAGGTAAAGGTATAAAGATGAATGTAGATAAGACGAAAATAATGGTGTTTGAAAGAGAACAGAGTAAGACAGTAATTGATATAAATGTTAACGGTAAAGAAGTGAAGGTGAAAGAGTTCGTGTATTTGGGATGTATGTTTAGTAGGGATGCTAGGCATGTTAAAGATTTTGAACGACGAGTAAATGCGAGAAATAAAATGAATGGGACTATGAATAGGTACAGTAGTAAGGAGTCAGAATGTGTCAGAAAAAAGTATGGCTTAAAAGTGGACGTTGTGACTACAATTGAGCAAGGTATGCTTCGGTGGTTCGGGCATGTTGAAAGGATGAATGAAGAGAGAATAACAAAACAAATTTATGTTGCAAAAGTGCTTTAACCGACGAGTTTGCATGCGTAGATGTATGAATGTAGAAGAAGCGAGAGAGGTGTGCCAGGATCGTGCCAAATGGAAATCTATGATCTCTGCCTACCCCTCTGGGTTACGGGCGTGAGCGCACATTGATTTATTTTAAATTACCTAATGAAACACTTTTTTATCCCGTGAAACCTTTTGTGTTTTCGTTAAAGTATGTTCGTATGGCAACATTAATTCAAAGTTTATCGGTCCTCACGTCACTATCTGTACTACATACACGCCGGAGGTCATAAATCGACGTATCAGGAATGACTGTATTTTTGCGAGACCTCTTTCATTGGGATGCGGAATTAAATCCAGGGTCTGACCGCTTGCAATTCGAAGGCATATTTCACCGCATAAATGTTATAAAGAAAATTCTACATGTAATTAATTGCCTTTGAAGTGAATCATATCGTTGGCATGTGTGTCAAAAATATTGGTTTATAAGCCTTAGGTTAATGGCACAGATTGTAAAAGGTTATAATTTAACACAGGACTAACTAAACTTTCGAGCAGGTTTACAAAAGCAGCACGCTTGGTGCATTTATTAAGTAAAGGGGAAAATTTACTTACCCCTGAAGTACTATTACTAATTTATAATTATCATACATTAATTTTTGGACTAAAATGATTGTTTAACATTTTGTATACCACATATATGTACTTGTTTTTTTTCATATTAATGTATTGCGCTGTTTATTGCTGTGTTTTATTATTTCTGTGTGGCAAAACATTGTTAACGAATCATTCATAATTCAGCGTGTCATATCTCATCTATTTTTCATTCAGTTTATAAAAGTCACAGCATCAAATTGTAAACCTACATTTTACTTGCGTTATAATGTGTGATTGCAATAGAATTATTTGTTAGGGTCGCGTTATGTGGGCTTGATATTCATAGACAGGAAGTATTATCTTAAAAACATTTTTATCAAAGAAAATAATACGTTTGTTGCGTTTGATACGTCAAATTGTGAATAACTCGTTCAATTCACAATTTGTTGACAGTTTACTGAACTGAGCCTAACTGACGGAATTTACAATCAGTCGGTCAGGTATACCATGTTCTTTAGTAGTCACATTATCGGTAAAGGGGTTCGCCCAGAGCTTACTTTACTCTTTACTCTTTATTTTTACAGCCTTTACATTTTTCCTTTTACAATTTATTTACTTTATCATAAAAATAATGTTTATACATTATCAATTTTAGTAATTCATTAATATGCAGTAGCTGTTTAGTAAAATTACTCTGAGTATAAAATAAACATGAACTGTTATGATTGTTTGATGATACATATTTCATTATACTATTGTTTTAGGAGCGTTAAGAATTAAAATCCTTCGAATAAAATTACTTCAATACAATTGTTATAGTTTTAAATTTGATATTAATAACATAATTTTCCTTATCAGAGTTCGTAATGAGAAATGGAGAATAATGTTGTGTTTTCAATAAAATGTTTTGTTAATTTTCTGAACGGCAGTAAATTGTTATAATTAAAAAATAATGTGATAATTACTATTTAATTAATTGTATAATTTTATTAAGCAAAGTTAAAGTAAGGCTTGTTAATTGCAGCGCGATGTATTGACATAAATTTCCTGCTCCGCTATCGTGCTTCGTATCAAATATCGATCTCTCCCATCGCTGGCCGGTGACCCCCCGCGAGGAGATTCTCTAGATAATTAATTTTAATGATCAGTTTTTATGCGGACCGTACGTAATCTTTGGTTTCGGAATTCCACTGTCAATTTTAAATTTTTTAGTTCTTAAAACCTTTATGAGGATATTTTTTTAGTGGAATACGAAGGAACCTGGAGAAGTGGTTCACCAGATTTTAAGTTAGATTACTCTTAGCTAACTATCTAAATCCGATAAAATGAAAGGCAAAGTTTTATAAATCTTTTTGTTTATCCTTCCTATCCATATAAGGAAAGGAAGGGAAAGAGAAGAGGACTGAAATTGGGCCTCCGGCACCTCACTCATGTGACGAAAATACGAATCTAATGACACTTCACAGTTTTCAAAATTAGTCAATACGTCTAGGCTACAGAAAATCATTATGGAGTGGACATACATACATATGTATATGAATATATAAATAACCACGACATTTACACACACATTACCTTTTTGATAATCGGAGCAAACAAAATAGGTGAAGAGAAGATGTCATGGATGGTAAATGATGTTTGTTTGTTTACAATAATCATATCTGGCAATGAAACAAGGTATAAACTGATGCACGTCAAACTGGGTCACCTGACTCGCGTGATTGTTGTTGCTGGTACTACGACCACTGTTCATAGTCTTAAGGTCTCTGGTCCAACTGGGTCCAAAATTATTAATGTAATTCTCATTATATTATTGTTTTAGCCGTTAATTTTAACCGTTTTATGGGTTGAATTGTAAATTGAATAGCATCAAGGTTGCGTAGAGTTCGCAAGATCGAAAAACAGAAAATTTATAAATAACATACGGAACCTGATATTGTCTGTTCCGGCGTTCACACTTCACAATTGCGGTGTCGTTAAACACGACGTCTGAACAAATCTTACAAACTGGAAATTAATCATTTTTGACCAAATACCGAGTGATTTAGACGCATATAAAAAGTAACCGAGGAAAGGGGTTTCGGTTCAATTTAATTAGCATTTTGTTCGATGAACGATCGTATTTTACATACCCCTGGGTCGATTTACGACAGTTGTATAACATACATTTTTTCATGTTTCAACAAGTTGCCATTAAATAACAGATTAGCGGTGATAGGTTCTAGTCTCTCGTAAGGAAAATACTGACCTGGTCCCACTGGCGGGTCCAGGACTATCGTGGAACGGAGGGGGGAGTGTTTAGTCGAATGGCGGATTACAACCCACGACATTATGTTTCGCAGTACGTACCTTCCCAATCCATTAGGCTATTGGCGCTTCGGAACGCTTAATTTTGTATTACGTAAATGTAATTAATGAATTTTTAAAAGAAAGTGTTGAGTTATCTTACATGATTTATCTTCACTATCGGTTTCTGTTATCCATTAAGGGGCTATTGTAAACAATATTTAAACATGTGTTAATTGCATCGCCATAACTCATTTTCATTTACAAATCGAATGCCTGACGCAATACGTCTTTATATAAACTGCGGCGTGTATTCAAAACGGAGCTATTCACCGCCGCGTCTGTCAATTGTCGATCATCTGGAGATGAATGAATACAAAAATTAAAAGTTGGCAACGCATTACAGTGAAGTACATTATAAAATAATAAGAATAAATTACACGTGCATATTACAGAAGAAGAAGAAAATAAATATAACAGAAAACAAAAGGGAGGGAGAGAGGAAAAGTATTTTAAGAAATATAAAATTTACCTACACAATATGGGTATGAGTTACAATGCCGAAAACTTTCATATAAAACATATTGTCATTAGATTTTCCGAGAGAAAAAGAGAGTGAAAACTTGTATCGCAACACGATTTTACGTCAGTGGAAACCCACGGTTGTATAGACAATTGTTGGTGCTTTTCATGCAAACACCTAAAACACTATCTTTTTATATCGCTGTTTAACAGCTGTCTTACACCAGCAATTAAAAGTCTTTAAATACTAACCATTATTTTGAGACCTTATCTTTATACTAAAATATGAATTTTGTAGTTGGACATGAATACAATAAAGATGACTAGTGTGTCCGTACCTTAATATCTCAACGCTTAAAAAGTAGGCACTCAAGTAAAGCTGTCGTGCCTGACCTACGACATTAAAGTTTTTACATAACGAAAAGTACGCGAGAAATCGTGTATTGTTGTTTGACTAATGATTTACAAAAACTTAAGTCGTGACACACAGGTATTTGCAACAAGCTTAAGAGTATTTCCTTAGCCATCTTCTTTTTCCTTTTTTTTTGAGAAGGGTTTAGAATATGATATATAGATTCAAATTTGAGAATGGTATCTAGATACCATTAAAATCTATTAATAGTATGGAAAAATCAGATCCTCTTTTCATGAATCTTTCAAATCGCATTAATTCAGCTATTAAATTAAAAACTCAAATTGGCCCAATTATTAACAAAATACGGAACTTAACATTTTTTTCATTGTTCGCTTCACGTGAAATGCCCCACATTGAGAAAATATCAACTAGTATTTGTATGTTTTTGGTGTTCTACGTTGCTGCGACAATCTGTCGCGTCATGTCGCCTAGTATCGCGTCGCTCACCTAGGACAACGGGTTAGAATGTCATACTAGATACAACGCTAAGAATTCGATTCAAATATCTAATGGTTTGATTTTTCCGTGAAAGTAGAAATTATATATTATTGTATGTTTTTCAAAAGTTACAAACACAAACGTCCGAATCTGATTCCCTGTTACAAGTTTAGATGCGAGGTAGCATAATAAAGTTTTTGCGTTATCTCATTCCAATTAGGTCAGCGTCTCGGCCGCCGATATGAATATGAATAAAATACGTTCATCGCTGATGAGACAATAAATCATTGAAGAGGGGCGGTCGACTAGGGATTGTAAGGAAATTATTGTTGTCGATATTGTGGGTTTTTAAATAATGTTCACTTGAAAAAAGTGAGTGGCAGGGGACGGCCTAGGTGACGTTATATCTATTATCTTAGTGACATACTAAAAAAGCGATGTGAGGAGTACCCGGAACTGACGAGCATGTGATGAATGGATGTAGATATCATCAAACTTAGTTTTATTTGTATCAATAGTAGTTCGGCAATATGAAGAAATCTAATGACCAAGACAAAAATGTAACTAACTAACTAGAGTGGCGCAATGACCTAAAGTGGACCTTGGCCTCAACAAGAGTCTCCACTCTTTCTGATCCCGTGCCATCTCTCACCAGTTTCGAATTTGAAGGTGAAGCAGGTCCTTCTCTACCTCTTACCAGCGATACCTGGGACGGTCGACAGGCGTCTGCCACTCGGCCGTTCCAAGTACGCACGCTTCACGATCCTTTCCTCATTCATACTTTCCAGGTGGCCGAGCCAGCGCTGTCTGTGTGCTTTTATTTCGCCAATCTCTAATCACAGTTTTATAAATGCGAATTTTATTGCGTCTTCTGAGAAGCCTTGACACTTATACCTTGAGCAAAGTTGCGCTACATCGGAAAGAATTTTGTACTCTAATTTCGATTTATTCCTCCCGAGTATTTTGATCCGTTATAGTGCAGCCCAGATATTTAAACTTGTTAACTCCTTTAAAACTAATATTGCCGACTCTGAGGTCTTCCCGTGCTCCTGCATCGACGCACATGTATTCAGATTTTTCGTAATTAATCCTAAGGCCAACTTTCTTTGCTTCCCTGTACAACACTCTATTCTGATAACTCTCGCTACTACCTCTTTTACCGCTCCGAGTAAAGCAAGGTCATCCGCGTAGCCTATCACCTTATGCAGACCGCTCAGCTGTATTCCACCCTCGAGTGCCATTACATGCCTTATGAAATGCTCAAGAGCCAAGTTAAATTGCATGTGTGATAGCGCATCCCTCCGTTTTAATTCGGTGACCCCTTCAAACACTTCCGATAGTCCCGTTCCTACTCTAACCACTGCTCAACTTTTCCGTGTTGTAATTTCTATAAGTCTGACCAGTTTACTTGGTATCCCAAAATTCTTTAATATTATATAGCCACGGTCTATAGTATCATATAAAATCCACACACACGACATCCACATCCTTCACGCTTCGATTCCAAATCCACAAAAAGTGAATGAACGCTTTGCGCGTGTTCCCGTCTCTTTACCATTAACTGTTTAAGGAGAAAGATTTGATCGACGGGCTACTGGCTGGCTGCGTCTGAAACCATCATCTGGTAGGCCCACGTACGATTCGAAACATTTCAGCAACACGTAGGGCAGGACCTTATACGTGGTAGGCAATAAAGCAATCCCTCTGTAATTCGCGCATTTTCTACGAGACCCTCTTTATGTATGGGACATATGATACCGGTATTCCACTCCTTTTTTTATTTTTTTTAATGGGCGGCTTTTTGCCGCCCTCTCGTTCCCCCTAACATGGTGGTCAGGGACCTTTTTTTTCTGGGGTTAAATGATTTTTTTCAGTTTTACTTTATTGACAAGTTAAAAATATTCCAATTTATGTACAGTACAGTTAAAATTACAAATAAGTGTACAATTTTTTGAAAATACGGTTAAAATATACAATTAATACATTTAATAAAAACATAATAAAAGACTTAAGATTACGATTTTAAAATATACAGTTAAAACAGTTTAAAAAGAAAATAATTTTATACAGTTAAAACAAGATTATAATACGTTTAAAACTTACATACTAGTGTCAATAAAGAAACAGAATACTAATTAAACCCTAATATCTATTATCACATTATTTTATTTCTACTTATTACTATTTGGGCTACGGATGTACAGTATTTTACGAATTCATTTCTTGTGTCTTTCATACTTATTTTCTTTACATATGTTCTCCTTACTTATTATATATTTCAATTTAATTTCTGTTTCTACGCGTTTTGCCTCGTGCACTGGGCACTCTGTCAATATGTGCAGCACGGTTTCTTCCCGTGCATCCGCAGATGCACGAGGGGTCCTCTTTGCACTTGAACCGATGCAAATACTGAGAGAACCCCCCGTGCCCCGTTAAAATTTGCACCAGCACGGGCCC
>JWHW01039833.1:30671-44440 GCA_000931545.1 Papilio glaucus
ATATTTTTAGCAACCAAAATCTAGTAATTGAGCACTATCTAGTTTGATGTTACGTCGAAATTCAGAGTTAAGAGATACTTAATAAGCTCACGATATACAAACTCGAACTTTGTCTTTCAAAACAAACGGAACATACCACCGCAATCAATTAGCATCCACAAAATTCAAATGAATTACGGATGTTATGCTCACCTTTATGGAGAGAACAGAACAGTGGACAAGGAAAAAGAGAGGAGGTGGATGGTATCAGAGAAAGTTGAGCACTCACCTCACTCAAGGCGAAATGCAAAAGTATAAACGCCCTATTTAGACACCGCCTGAGGTCACCCTAATTCGTTAGTTGTGGGAAGCAACCTAAGAGCTCGGCGGCCTCCCAATCCGGTAATAATAATAAAGTAATGGGCCTAGCTGAGGCCCTCGAGCTAAGTTACTCTTAAAGAGGCTTAGGCTATTCGCCTTCTGCGCCCTGCCGCTTCGAGCCCGGTGTAGCTGTAGATGCCTAATCTAGGCAAACAGTGACAAGACAGTCACAAAACAAAGTATAAACCCCTACTTCTCAAACAGTAACAATTGAGTCTAAACTGTGGCAAGTCAGTCAAACAGTGACAAGTCAGTCACACAAAAAATCTTCTCGTCTTTTCGTCTCGTTCGCATTTTGTGGTACTTCTCCACTTGTGTTTGATATTTGGCAACATTTGCGTGCTTTATATTAATTCTACTTGTTTTTTTTATTATATTTGAGAACTTTTCATATCTTTAACAATATTGTCTAATGCAAATATTTTTGAGCTAATAAAAAAAGAAACCGCAGTTTTCAACATTTTTATTGAGATTATAAAATATTACTTTTTGAAAGAAACATCTGTTCACTTTACTATCATGAAGTTAACTGGGAGTGCCAGGAGAACAAATAATGTTTACCAAATTGACGGTCGCAAAGTTTTACTTTGTCTTAATTATCCCCAATTTTAGTGCGCGACAGCGAACAAAATAGATTTGTCTTTGATTACTTTTTGACTCAGGTATTCAAGGCAAATATAATGTAATAAAAAATATTATTAATATAAAGGTATTCTTTGGTGGTTAGGACATGTTGAAAGAATGAATGAAAAAAGAATGGCAGGAGAAATTTATGTAGTTAGTGGGAGTGTTGGTAGGTCTCGTACTAGGTGAACTTATACTGACCAGATTAGTGACATATTAAGAAATCTCATTACCGACTAGCATGGATGTAGAAGACGTGTCAGGCCCTTGCCAAATGGAACTCAATCTCTTCGCCTCTAGGCGCGCCAATGCCAATCTTTTCTAGTATATTTAGTTATTATACCGCATGAAAAAGACGTTGCTGAAACGATCGTAGCAGTCTCATAATAGGAATTTTGTTGTTGACAACAGCAACATATTAACGTATGCTAAATTATCGATCATAATATTACAGTGCACAAGATTGACTCATATATCAAATAGTAAACTAGGTATTTCAGATTTTCAATGATCCCATTTCATCAAATCGAAGGGGACTAAGGATCCTATTACACTGAAAGCCGCTCCCGGGAAGCCGTATTTCGCATTTGGGTGCTAGAGCGAATCGCCGTCATATATTACATACTTTCTACACTTTCATCTATTGGATATAGAGATTCAATAAGCTCACAATTTATGACACTATGACTTCTTCATAAATATGTATTTTTTTCCGTTATTTACTTCAAAACCAGACTTCTCCAGACAATAACAAACACAAAAAAAGAATTAGCGAAATCGATCCAGCGTGATGTTGTGACCGAGAGAAATAGGGATTCATTTTTATATATACAATTGCTATAGTGTAGCTGTTGTATTTTGTAGTAACAGGTAGTTCTCAACTGAAACTTAGTTGTATATTATAGAGAATATAAACTACCGTGCCGGTCACCTGGACGACATCAGCAATGGTTCATTTGAATTTATCACTTTATCTGTCAAATTGTACGCTCCACAAATTATTTAAATAGAAATATTTAGAATGCTTTGAGGCTTTTAGAGCCTTCGAAAGCAATTTATTATTAAATTTATTTTATCTAATTATTAATATTTATAAAAGGGTACTTTTTTTGACAAAAATTAGAAATTGTAAACCTAGTTATATTCATTACTTTACTAACATTGTTTTTCAACAATACTAAACTTAAGCTTTTGCTTTTGGTTCACGGCAATAGTCGAATGACGGATTCGCTCCAAGATCTCATTCGGTGTCAAGACATTAGGCTATAAGCGCTTTAAATTTTAGTCTGAAACTATTAAACTGATTTTAATAATTCATTATCTAGAAATTGATAGGAGTGTATGTGTGTATACATTTATGTCCGTTCCATTGTGACCTGTAACCTAAACAAGTTGAGTAATTTTGAAGAGTGAGGCGGCTTTCGATTTGGAGTGTCATAGGGATACTCAGTCAAGATTATTGCGTTTTCAAATTATTTATAGCTTGTTATACTATAGTTTATATTATAATTCACTTGAGCGACGACTGGTGCAAACAGCTAGCTAATATATTAAACCAGTTTACTAATACTGCGTTGAAAAGAACCCGTTCAATGTGCTTAACTGTATTTATGCGGATTGTCTTAGATATTAGGATAGTGTCATTGAAAGAGCTTGTTTATCTAGTTAATTACAAAAAAGTTAGTTATATAAAGTAATAAATTGAAGAAAATACTACTATTGTTTTGATCTGTCGATAGCCCTATCGTAAATCAATATTTCTTTCAGTCTGACAGTTTTATTACAGTTTCGCTTTTATCAATCCATCTAAAACCAAAAACACTCATTGTGTCAAAGAATGAAAGGACACAAAACAAAGTTGTTTTGAATTCCCAAGGCAACTTTTGTACTTTTGTTTTGTTAAAAGTATAATATGTGGGATTTTCTACTTTTACTTTACGAATTTATCTCTTTACGTATGTCACCGGCCGATTGTGAATATGGACATCTTTGAATCGGGAAATATTATAAGCTAAGTACAATCAGCGAATTGTGAACTGAATTAATCATTGACAATTTGACGTATTTAAAACGTACTACGTACAAAATAACGTAATATTTCTATTATTACTATCATCGACTTCTACAGTTTATAAATGATATTTTGTGTTAAGTTCACAACTTACTGACAGTTTACAATATGTCTAGTCCAATTATAAATTGACTAAGTTCACAATCGTTCGGTGAAATATAAAAGAGAATCGGGATTGATGTATCAACGCGTGAGTTGAAAATTTGACAGACAACTTCATTTTTATAATGTCTGCAGGAAGGACCTGCAAGGATTTTTGAATATTCAATCCTCAAGAGGATGAAGAGGATGAGATACTGTCAAATGGAAATCTGAAAGCGGACGATGTCACATGGAACAGTTTATTTTACACAAAAAAAAAAGAAAAAACAATAACTTTTTAATTTAATGCTTATAAAACATATAATAGTCTACATCATTCGAAAAATGTATTCCTTGGTTCCTCCGCGCGTTGTCTGCTTACAAAATAAAATGTTGCGCGGTGTCCGCTGCTTCCGTTCATTCCTTTGTGCAACAGCAAAAAACTTCCCGACAGATTTTAATTTTGCACAGAATACAAAATTATTTTTCTATCTCGCGTTATATTGCATATTAATTTGATTGACGACCGCATCTACAACGTAAATTTAACAAAACATACTTGAAGTATGCGTGCCATTATACTTAGCGTTTGTGGACTACGAGAAAGTTTGTGCACTGTAGTAATTTGGCTAGTATTCAAACCATCAACATCATCTATCGTTAATCTGGCATCCACTGGGTTACTGCATTTTTTAATTCGTAAATATAGATAAAACTATCTACATTCTTCCCACTTCTCCATTTATCGGTGATGCAACGATATGTCTGATGGAAACTAGCTTATCAAATATTTATGGATCTAAGATCTAGGCCCATTTTGCAAGGTAACAAGGAAATAGGCAAGACATTAAATATCTCCCTTAGAAGATAAAAAATATAAAAGAAAATAGGTTAGCTTACTTATTGTCATGGTCCTAAAGATGATCACTGCTGAGCGTATCTCTCTATCCACATCCAGTAGACTTTGGAAAAAATGACGTAATTAACCAAATATAACTCTGTGAAATCTTTTAAAATGGACTTCCTATGTGATGGCTCTAGCATAAGATATTTAATCAACTTAAGAAATATAGATGATGTTCCTATGGCTCGTCTTGGCGGGCGCTCCACAGTACTCTGAGAGAAACCAAAGTAAGGATAATTTTAGACTTTAAATTGGTCGAGCTTCGGTATATTTATGACACTAAATAACAGTGGACAGAGATAACAATCCGAGACCCCTATTGACCCAGCTCGTTACGTTGCAAACGTGTGAGGGAAAGAAATTTATTGCCATTTTCTGGCCAAAATTTTAGCGAGTGAGTTTTTGTAAGTAAAAGTCGAAAGAACAGTAAGTACACTATTAAATTTTAAATTGTGTTTTTTCTATGCAATTGTTAATGTCTTTTTGCCGTTATAATTCCTAAGTATTTTCTTCTCCAACCGGCCTTTTTCCATTGTCACTTGACGTCGGCTCTCCTGTTCTCTCTCCTTGAAAGACATTGGCCATCGCTCAGTCCAAATTCTCTTAAGCAATGGTATCTCGTTGATCCATCCGCCTCAATCAGGTGTGTCACGGGTTTTTGGCCATGATTGTATTTGTAACTCTTCTTAATTGAATGCTAATATTAAATGGAGTATCAGTTAGTATAAAAAGTAATATTAACTTATAATTATAATCGTTTTTGTTATAAAAAGGAAAATATTTTAGTCTAATAAGATCAATATAAAATACAAAAAAAACCAAATGGCCATAATCCCCGCTTAAATTTCAATTTTCCTCTCAAAAACGTAATCCGGTGTATTTGTTAACAAACCATAAAGGTCTTATCGTTCCAGCCTGTCCTTTCAGTGTTTGCATAATGGAGGTATACAAATATCCTGATTTTGTTTTTAAAGAATGAAATTAAATGCCTAGAATGAAACTCAATGTTCCAAGAAAGAAATTTGAATGTATTATATCTATTATATCTATGTATATATATACATTAAAATAAATCACACAAACACACACGCACGCACACACGCAAGCACGCACGCACGCATGCACACACACACCCACACACGTACTCGCACAAGGTTATTATCAAAGCTATAAATTCTTTGCTTACTATTTAATTGTAATTAATTATGTATTAGATCTTAGTTTTAGATTAAGTAGTTGATAGTATATGGGGGAGCCACTGGTCACCGAAACACAGTTATATTCTAACTAGTATTTTTTAACGCACTCTTGTTACGTTAAACTATTCACCTGACTCTCGAATTCGGTAAAACGGTTTTTATAACTCAATACCTTTTTCTTTTGTATTCACAAACATCAAAGCGTTGACAGTTTGTATTGAGCCGTGACAAGCTTAAATTCTCAAAAAGCAATGAACGCCGAATTATTTCAGGCGTTGTTATTGACACCTCTTAATCGAATATCCAACTGGCCCGTCCTGACGATCACTTTATATTTTCAATTCTATTTTCTGTTATTCTAAAAGCTGTTTATATTTTATTTGCCATTATAAATAGAGTTTTACATTTATATTTATAATTTATTTTTATAAGAAGGGGATAGACCGGAATGCAGTCCAGGGTATTCAAGATTCTCCTCCAGGAACACATCTCAAGCGTTTCTCTTTTGACTCTCTCGGTTTTTGTTTCTGATCCGTAGAAGAATATGGAGAACACAAGTAATTGACTAGCTGGATCTTAGTCGCCTAGTTTATGTGGCGGTTCTTCCATTTTGTATGGCTGAAAACCAGCTCGACACCGGATTTCGACCGGTGTCGTCTAAGCTGAGCCTCCTCTTTTTGCCATCACTGTTACTAATAGTACATAAAATAACTGTGCTGTATAAATCTGTATTTTTGATGGCAATAAAAAGGTTATTTATTTATTTATTTTTCTCTGTAGCTTGTTCATCCTTATTCCGGTAGTCTATATCTATTTGACTTCGTCACTACAGCCCACATTGCTCAAGATTCAAAAATCGAAAGTTGAAGGTCGTTAATATAGCATAAATTACGTTTTTAAATTGATAGACATCAGGATAGAATAAAAAGTTTTTTATCGAATTAAGTGGCTTACGATAAGCGTAGAAAAAGCAATATATTTTTTATTTCTTTCAAACAGATTATCATACGGTTTTTCTGATACATTTTTGAGGTAATACCGAAAGAAAAGTAATTTAAAAGTTTTATACTTTTATAACATTCTTACATTATCAGCGCATGTTTCTTGGAAAACGAAATATATTCCATATCTTGAATTTTGAAGACACGCCAAGAACGCTCATTTTTTTTAACATTCCTTCCAACTTTTCGTTATTAAGGTTTCATGTTTTTTTACATCTTTATCTTGTTTTTTGTATTCAATTCTAGTGATGAGACGATTGATTTATTAAATTCTTGTCACGCTTAATTTCAACTAGTATTTTCTAGCAACTTTTTGTCTTTTGTCTATGCCGTCTTCCTGTGATCTATTTACCTCATTTTAATGCGTGTCAAACTAAATTTCTGGGCGCGGCTTCAATCATATACATTCATAGAATTATTGTAAAGAATTTATAGAAAGTAAACTCTAAATAAAAATGATTATGCATAAAGAAACTTGACGGTGCAGTTAAATTATAGATTACAGATTTGATATTAAACATATAAAATTTTTAACTTGATTTACTCGAATAACTAATGAGAAACTGCTGATTTTCCAGAACGTGCGCGAATTCGCGTTGAAGTGATTAAACGCACCTAATTTTCTTAAATTATGTACTCACGATTAACTTCAAAGTGGAGAGAAAGTCTTGCTTTGAGATTTTCTTCCCCACTCGCTGCGACCCTTTAAAACCTTTTAATGTTTCGTTTCCTCTCTGGTTTAACACTCATATGGCCCTAATTAAGGAAATAATGAAAGTAACAAAGAACTAATTTTGAATTGTTAAAAAATAAGTCAATTATTACCTTCTTTTACAAAAACAAGCCACATCAGAAGAAAGACATCGGTGACTCCGCAGAGAATTAGTAGCTTCGCCAACCTTAATAAATGCAAGAGTCGTTAGAGGGTAAAGAAAGGGAAAGGGGTAGTGGAACCGGGACAGAGGTCAGACAGAGGACATATTGACACATTCACAGCGGTAAACGTGTATCTAAGTACGAAGTAGTCATGGAACCGCGACAGTTGTTGCATTATTTAGAAGTACGAAATACCTCTTTTCATACTTCTGCGTTTCTTCTGATGTTTCTTTCGACCTTCTATTCCTCTGTCCTACATAGCAATGCGTCTGTAAGTTATTTTAACTGTTAAAAAGATGTCTGCGGGTAACACTGTCACTTAATATCAGGTCAACAACTTGCTTGTTTGACTACTCTTCCATTCAAACGTCGTTTATATTCATTAGACAACTCAGTATATCCATTATAATTAAAACAGAAACCATATAACCTTAATCAGAGACGTAGAGAGAGATAAAGGGAGAAAAGAGAATAAATATTATTGCTGCATACACAATTACATCTTATAAAGCGAGTAATTCTTGTATATCTATAGGCTATCTCGGAAACTGTTCTAAATGTTTAGATGTTATTTTGTATTTATGCATAGTTTTTATTTTTTGCAGTGCCATCTCCTAGTCATCACTATAGATTTAATCTGTTGTCAATAATGCAAAATCTTACTGCGGGATGACGCTAGTGTCGTTGTCGCTGTAGATGTCGTTCTTCAAAAATTAAATCATCCTCACAGTCACCTACAGATTTATGTCACTCTCATTATATGATTTCCTGAATCACAGATAATAAAGCAGGGGAAGCTTTGTGCACAGCTTCAACACATTAAATAGAGAAAACTACTTCTCACTTCGAAGAAGAGCTTTCTTAGAATACCACCACCACTCATACGTAAGCTTCTCGACCGTTTTTCTATCACTTATTCGTTAAAGACGCCTAATTATTTAGTATTTGGAAGTGAAAAATGCTCATGCGTAAACTGTTTTATATTAGCAATTAAAAGTAAATTAGAGGTAATTGTAGCAATTAAGAAAACAAGACTTGATCTATGTTTAACGAGGTTTGCTTCAAAGGATGAAAAGTTAACGAATTTACTGCCAATGACAAGCCTTTGATCGTGACAAAGATTAATAATTGTTCTTCGAAAATTATTTCTTTAGTCTTGCCTTGCACAGGCCTCCTAAAATAATTTAGGCAAAATTGACACAAACAAATTCATAAACTATTTCCAAATGTTAATGACATACTTTTGTGAGCACGTGATTGTATATTTTAACTGTGACTGCAAAATATCTTTGATAGCTTATATGTAAAACAGTCAATATACAAATCCATGTTTTATTCAAGGCGTGTGATGTATGAAATAAATAGCAATATTTATTAATAAACAATCTTCAAAGAGAAATGCCACTGGCTGATTTTGATTTGTTTGCTGTTCGATACAAGAGTCGGAATCAAAAAGAGGCAGTTTTATACTGATTATGTAAAAATATATTTTATAGCAAGACAAGATATTTTATAATAATACTCGCTTTTTTATAAAACGAGTAATTCTTATGTGAGATAAATTTCGGTTTTCTCGGAAATAACTAATGATTTAGATGATTTTTTACATATCTACGACTTTTAGGTTTAAATCTATATGGGTGTCTTATCCACAAAAAAGCAAATTCACACAAAACATTTTTAGCACGCCATCTATTAGCAGTCACTAACAATCTATGATAAATTGGTTGACAACAATGCAAAATTTTACCAATACTTCTATTCTATGACATAGTACCAGATGTCATTTTTTGAATTCAAAATATGGTCGGAAAAACACCATATTGCGATAACAGACAACAACGCTGAGCGAAAATTGGTCTGCAACTATTGAAGATGATTTGTATTACAAGTATGAACACGCAATATTAAAGAGCGCCATCTATCGGAAACTGAGCATTTCCGATAGATCGACCACCTTTAAATACAATAAGAAACAAAAAAAGAATTAGCGAAATCGGTCCAGTCGTTTACGCGTGATGCCGAGACCGAGGGAAATAGGAATTCTTTTTTATATATATAGATTACAACAATAAAGGTGATAGACAATAATTCGCAGTACACAATAACATTCAATTCATTTAGTGTGGTCGGCCTCTCAGATACAGATTTTAATTGACTATCTTCCTGCGGACGGATTATCTCCATTAAGGGAAAACCAAATCGTATCTCTATGGAAAATCAAACATCGTATAAGCCTTAACTTATTCGTGAGAAACTCTTAAATCTTTACAATTGTAAAATTTAATTGAAATTAATTATGTATAGAAAAAAATAATTAAATAATGTTATCCCACGTTAAATCTTCACCGCTACCAATCAACATCCACATCGATCACAAGCTGCATAAAAAGAGGGGTGAGCAGATAAAGAAAAGGCTGGGAACAACAGGGGATGGAAAGAGAAGGGAATGTGACTTGTTCGATAGCCGCTTTACCACGCAAATACAATTAAATCCTTCAAGAACACCTCACTTCTAAAGTCCGACGATGAGAAGTTGCTCTCGTGTGGATCGGCGTCAGCGATCGCCATCAGGCGACCCGCTGCTCGTTTGCCCCCTTAATATGCAAAAAAATTGTCTTGAATATTTATTCGACTATCCAAAGAATAACATCAGTAAAAAGAAATTCCCAAAAACAAAATAGAACAATTTAAAGAATCGTATACATTAACATAATTTCACACTTAAATAACCGCCAAAAAATATTTATTTCTTTTTCTATGTTAATGACGGGTTAGCTCCATGATAAAAGGGTTGGTATTAAAATAATAAGGAATATTTTATTCATTATTAGGAAATCCCTTTCTGTAATTGTTCTGGTATCTATATGTATCGGTGACTCTCTGTGTGTATGTATGTACATGTTCGCACGCGCTCTCTTGTATGTACAAGAGAAAAAAAACGAGAAGTAGAAAGACAAAGAGTTGGTGTACTTTCTAGTAAGAGCTATATAATTTTTGGCACATTATTTATAAGCTATTTGTGTTGTTTATAAAAGTCCTTCTCGTTTACGTTTTGCTTAGCGAAAACTTATCTTTATTAAAATCGTTTTGTTGTCATTTGCTTAGATTTAATAGAACCCCTTACCAAGTCCCGTGTGACCTCAATACTTAAATCATATCACCCAATAATAGAAGTTTTCCTAAAACATTTTCTAGTTTTTGTTCTATTCAAGTTATTATTGTAAATCGAATATTTTATATTCGATTTTAATTTAAGGACAATTTGTAAAAGAAACAGCACTCTGAATATTATTCAATGAAAGTTGAGATTGCTTCGGGTGTAATAAATTTTCATTTGTACAAAAATCAGCTCTGTGAAAATACGACCTACTTTTATTAAATGACGTAATTACAGAATTTATTACCCACTCGCTCATAATACAAAAAAAAAGTATTACCAATAATAATACAAACAATAACAAATTATCAATAACACTAGATTTATCTTCAGTTATTCAATTTAAAATATAATACGTTAAGTTTTATTTTCTCATTCGACTATTGTCCATGTGAATAAAGAGCATGTAAAATGGCCTTTATAAGATTAGTCTTCTATTCAACAGCCAATTTAATAAAATGTAAATAAATATGTAATTAGTACGATTTAAATGATTTACCAATTAGGTTTCATTTTTAGTTACGAAAGCTGTCACGAATAATTCTACTACACATTCGCCATAACTTCTAGCTAAGTGGTAAAACTAGTTCATGTCACTTACGAATGGGACGTAACCGGCTCCATTCAGATATCGATTTTCGATACTGAGCAAACCGCAACTTTAAATTTTAACGAATGTATAACGATGTAACATTTAAATTTAGGAATAGATGACCAAATATTATAAGTAAGGCCATTTATGGTAATCAGGCTAAGCCCATAATACATTTGCATCTAAAAAGAACAAATTGACTGGTGTAAGTAAAGAAATATATATTCTTCCGTAGAATTAGTTGGATAACTTGAAAATACACGTATTTTTCTGGCAATAGACAATAAGTACTACCCATAAAAAAGTATAATAATAAATACGTACGGGTAATCTCTTTCTTACCTTTTTTGTTGATATATTTAACGTTTGAACGAAGCGATTTGACTCTTCCTTTACTGTGCGTATAGCAAAGGATTTGAATAAGTTACCAAGCGTCAGTTTTCCGTCCGACTAAGGCTTTCGAAAGCACACTACAAAAGAATGCACCACTTATGATTAATTTACTCATTATTTTACTCAAAAATACTTTTATTATAGTATAACCTCAAACGCTGTACCGCGCCTTAGGTATGTGCGCTGCCGCCGTCTTACCATAATAGGGATTAATCTTTAAGATCATGAATCATCTATAAATATAATAAAAATGTAACTGATCGCTGTCTGTACATGGAAGATATTTGAGAAAAACTATTATAAATGTAATAAAACCCAAAACAATCATTATTAGAATTTTTGTCTGTTTGTCTGTGCGTTTGTTACCGCTAATCTCAGAAACGGCTTAACCGATTTGGGTGCGGTTGTGACTACTATATTGTGGTAAGCTTTACTTAACATTTAGTGTTTGTTTTATCTCAATTGGTTAATAAATAAAAAAGTTATATCAATTTAAAGAACCATGTCAAACATTTGTTTGATAAAAATGCTATAATATAGAGCCCTATTATATAGATTATTAATTAAGTAATATCATTTCGTTTAAGTAAACTTGCAGAGCAGGTGAAACCGCGGGGCACAGCTAGTACTGTAATAATGGAATAATATAGCTGCGTAACTGGTCATTCAGCGAAGGAGTGCACTCTTCACTTGGAGCACGTTTAGTCGTGTACTTGATATGATGGTTATACTATCGTTTCATTTCAGTGCATTTCTCGTAATTTGTGCACGCCTTAACTCGACGTTAGGACCCCTTCGCGTCTGCGTTCAATTCCCGCATCAATTTTACGGAGCGCCATTACTTTAACCGTACTACTCGTATTTGTTAAATACTAGTACACGCTGTATTTGAATAATAAATTGCTTCTATATTAAAAAAAACTCATTTTCATTGGTCGTTAGAGCTCGCATTCGGGGTACGGGAGATTTCTGGTCACCCATGCCATGGGGACCGCATGCTATAATTGTTTTCATTAGATAATAGACGCGCCGCCCCGGCCGGATGGTGTATGGTTTACAATGAATGCGTGTACACCCACCGGATACCGATCCGGTGACCAATCTACGCCAAATGCACTGTTATTGACGGTCCGTCGTCCGGTGAAAAGATGGACTTCTACTAGCGCTCTTGACAGCGTTACAGGTACATACTTGCCCGATTTTGAATAGTGAGGTGTCATTGGATTCATTTTCTTCACCGGAGTGTCATATATGACGTCAGTTTAAAACCCTTATAGTGGAAGTAAACCACCGTGATAGTTAGGCAGTTGAAATTTTAACAGATCAAGAAAAACAGAATAAAATAATTTTATAGGGGCTCCTATGTGTGATTTTTTTTCGATATTGAAATATTCACAAAATACTGATTTATATTATTCGTATAAATTAATATTTAAGGAGGGTAACACAGTTTTGCCGTTTATAGATAATAAACGAAACCAGACCCGGCCGGTTTTTTATATATTTCAATATATTTCTATTACTTGTCTTCTGATCTAGTTACATATGGTTACGCCAATTATCTGCTTCATTTTAAACATAATCAATTGAAATAACTAGATATATATTATTGAACTCCTCAATTTCATGAGTAAAGTAAAGTTCCCTTTACTCATTACTGTCTATCAAATAGATTGGCACATCACTTCGGATACAAATACAGATACAAATTCAATACCATTATTGACGTAGGAAACCTTACACTATCTATTAGTAATAATACGTCTGACATTCACTATTGAATTCGAATCACGCTAATCGTCGCCTTAAAACTACATCTGCAAATTCACAAAGTAAAAAGGACCTTAATAAACTTATTCTTAGATGATTAATAATGGATTTTTAAGATTCCGTACCCAAATGGAAACCTATTACTAAGACTCCACTGTCTGTCTATCTTTCAGTTTGTCTGTCAGTCAATCAGTAAGTCTGTCAGTCTGTCTGTCTGCCAGTCTGTCTGTCTGTCTGTCAGTCTGTCTGTCTGTCTGTCAGTCTATCTGTCTGTCTGACTGTCTGTCACCAGGCTCTATCTCATGAACCATGATAGTAAGACAGTTGAAATTTTCACAGATTATGTATTTCTGTTGCTGAACAACAAATACAAAAAAAAAAACAGAATAAAATAAATATTTAAGGGGCTCCCATACTACAAAAGTGCTCGTTTTTGGTCGATTTTAATAACAACAAATAGACGCTTGAAATATGCACATAATACTGAGTTATTTTACTCACTTTAAAAATAAATAATTAAATAAAAATATAATTAATATTCAAGTGGGATATATACCACCCACACAATAGATATGATTGTTCGTCTTTTTTATAGATAATGGTACGGAACCGCCCTTGCGCGAGTCCGATTAGCACTTGACTGGTTTTTATAATTACACAAATATATATCTTCAGTTAGGTATTGAACCAAATATCCGTGAAATGAGAAATCGCTAATCTACGAAGACGTATTGTATT
>JWHW01039833.1:51893-70059 GCA_000931545.1 Papilio glaucus
TCTGCATTTTATCTCATGTAGCGGTCATTTAACATCCTGTGTGACCTGCTTGCTCGATTGCCGCCTTCTTCCATAAAAAAGATAAAACTTAAAATAAAAATAAAAACATTGTTTTTGTATAAATGAAACGTGGAAGCTAATTTATATGAATTGTTAAAAATACTCAAATTTATAACTGAACGTTTTAGCTGATCGATAGGCTTTTTATTTCAATATTTATAGCGGGTTTTAAATATTAACGACAGCTCTTTGTATGGTTTAGATTTTTAATTGTTTATCGAAAAAAGTGCCAAATAAAATGAATTTCACTTATTCATTTATGCCTCCATTTTTCTATGAATATTTTTAGTCTATTCAAGCGTTATTCTTTAAATCGACATATTTCACTGTGTCATACACATGGACTACGTATTGTATTCTTTTAAGTTGATTAACTTCTTTTATATAGATTTTTTTTATGGGGGCAAACGAGCAAGCGGGTCACCTGATGTTAAGTGACTACTACCAGTAGGTATCCGTAACAAGCAAATGTGTTGCAGATGCCTTGCCTACCTTTAATGGACAGAGGAGGGCATAGACTGTCCCCGTTAATCCCATCCCCGTCCAATCTTCCTCCCTTTCCCATTCTATCCTTATGAGGAAAGGGTGCGAAGGGGATGAAGACTCGAATCAGGCCTCTGGCACCTCACTCATCACACGAAACGCAAAGTACTTCTACTTCAAGTCTGTTTTCTTGTGAGGTTGTGGTATTTCAGCTGTCGAGCCGGCCCATTCGTGGAACAGATGTTGTTGATGTTTTTCTTGATAGATAAAGATTAAGATATGGATTAATCTTCCTCTGTGATCAATAGGTTGTCATTCAATTTTTCTACCTAAGATATCAGGGATGTGGGATCTGGCACGGTCCTAGCACAATTCTTCTGTATCCATTGATCTACACATAAACGCTTCACGGTTATGTTTTTTATTCTGCTTTTATCTGAAAATCCACTAGATTCAACATTTTTTTTCGCAAAACATGATTTGGAAACAAAAGTAGACCTAAAAGCAAACTAAACCCATTTCTCTTAGTTCGTAATGCTTTAGCGACTTAGGTTATTTTTTATGCTGGAAAGTCAATCTAGAGCAATTTGAATAATTTGCATGCAAATCGAATTTCGAAAGCAATTCAATGGAACATTTGTGGTAAGACTTAACTGGTTATTATCTTTTGACTTACGAGTATTCTCTGTGAAGATTTATGAGGGAGATTCATCAGTTTTCAATTAAAACCGGTGATTATTCAAAGTATCACTCATGCTCATGTTTATTTAGAAAGGATAATCAGTACAAATGCTTGTAAATATTCACGTTTTGTGGAACTAACTAAGCATAAATGTTGTTTAAAATCAGTCCAGCCGTGTGACAGGAGTTATTCAGCAAGTCAAATTTGGTGAAATACTGACAGCAGCGCCATCCACCGGTTCCAATTGTGTTTTCAACTATCCAGGACCCCAACAAAATTTCATCCAAGTCGATAAAGCGATTTAGGAAGATTTGGGCGACAAACACACAGAATTTTTTTAATTATATATATGGATCTAAATATATTTTTTAGGAATTGAGATTTATGTACTAAACTATGCTAATGATGTAGGTATGTGAGTACGTGTGTGCTTGCGTGCGTGCGTATTTGTGTGTAAAACAAAATACACGATAGAACGTTATTTATTTCTACTTACCCTACAAATTTTCATTCATATTTTTATCAAGACTCGCAGATTGCCTTAAGGTGTACAAAGTAGGGACAAAATTGATCCTGTGTTGAAAGACGCGCTTAGACTAAATTCAATTTACTTATCGAGGTGTATCACACTTCTTAATCATATTTCGATAGAATATGGTACGACCTGATTTTTTCCCTTTCGAAGAACAAATTTAATATGTTTTCCGTTCTTGGATCTTGAAGTTTTCGGAAATATAAATTCCACTTTACACACTGGTTACAGACTCACAAGGTCATAACAAATTTACTGTTAAAAAATTATAAGACATCTAATAGAGCAAAGCCCTTATCTGAAGCTCTGATTTGTCCGAATCCGAAATAACAGAGCGATATTCAGCCGCGCCCGCTACGGTTGCGGACCCGTGGTTTCTTAAGGTGCGTCCCGATCTGGCGAATGCGCCGCGAATCTGCAGCTGGCGCTTGGCGCATTCGCCAGATTTGGACGCACCCTTAGAATTCGATGCGTTTTACGCCCGCAACCTGTCCGTTGTTTGCAGCTCCCGCCTCACCGTCCGGCAACTAGTAGAATCGTGCGGGTTGTGGTCTCCCGCATCTTCGGCGGTCATCGCCCATCACGCTTTACAGTTGTAGACGGACGAATTCCGCTAAACAATAATACAACCGAGGCGGTCGCGAAATGCAAAGAACTTGTGAGTTTAGAAATAAAACCGCGGGCGCGCAACCGTGGTGGGTGCGGTTCAAAACCTCTCCGTGAGTTCTTAGACTAAACGCTTTAGGAAATAGTAAGTAGTGCCTTGTGTCTTCCTCTAGATATAAATAAATTGTGAATAATAAATGTAATGTTTTTTTTTTTATTTTAATTTACATGGGTCACGTCTATCGAAACAAAACAATTGCCAAGTAAAGCCTTACTTTATTATTGACCACCATAGATTGATTAGTTTGATCATTACGAAGCCATTTCATTTGCAATCGATATGGAAACAGTAATATTCTGATGTTGTCCTCTAGCAATGATCTCAGGCTGACCTCGTTGAGAACGCCGGCACATGTCAATGTGTGTTCAAGCCATTCGACGCGTCACTTGTGTCGGTGCATCTGAAGTTGAACACAAATGTTTGTTGCTGTGATTCCCCTCGCCATTTAGTGAAATTAATTTACATATGTATAACTTGTCTATTCAAACATTTCTAATATTACGTATGAATGTAAAACTCTATTGAGTTATGAGAGCTGATTTGAAAATGATAATAGTTGACGATTGAAAAGCTCTCGCTCTCTCTCGCTGATGTTATTATATGCCAAGACTAAGCTAGTTGAACCCCGCGGTTTCACCCGCCGTGCCGTTTAATTTAAAAGTTTCACCTTTTGAAACGTCGCGAGGTGTATCATAAAATCGTTGGCAGCACGACGCCGTGCGACACAGCGAAACGGAAACATTCGCCATGTGATGTGTGATGTCTTCTTATTAATTTTATGTTTTTATTCATCTCTCTCTTTCTATTCTGCAAGATTATAACAAGATCCCAGTCCATCATTATAATTTGCACTCGAGAACTCGAACGAACTGCAATTCTGCACGAAGTCACAAGAAATAGTAGAGAAGTAGAGACAAGGCCACGGTGATCTCAAGCCTCGCGGCGTCGCGCGGCTTCGCGAGAGGCAATGCCGCTCTTGCACGCCGCGCGTACCGGCGAAGCACACTGCGTCGCGGTTCACCACTCTACGCCGCGAGGCATCTCGAGGCGTAGCGCTGCGTGGTGCAACGTATTCTAAATTCACAATAAAATGTGTATCTTTTAGTGTAGTAAACAAAGTTATATTTTGAGTATCTCTATTAAAATGTGCGCGCAGCGACGCGGTGTGAAACATCATTCAGCATATAATTCCAATTGCTGATAGATATTTTCAATCGAAATTTCTTTAATTGACTATCATGCTATACATATATGCCTATACACTTTTTTAATATAAATATATTTTATTTCTAAGAAGGATACGAATAATATAACCTTTGCAAATATGCGAGCTTAACCTTAAGACCCGAGTAACCTTAATTGTATTTATTATGTTGAAAAAGACAAAATGTGAAACAACGAAATGTTCAACATCAGGGATATTTCTTGAAGTCGTGTTCTCCAGGTCAACTGGCCCATTTTTATAAGATATGTTTGTATGGTTGAGGGAAATAACAAATGAGAGGGCCAATCCTATTCGCGTCGACGTTTGTAATGTAAATCCCGCATTTTACCTTTCACTTTACTTTGTTTGTTTTTTACCCTCAGGGCTACAAACATGACAGATTGTTTGCGGAATACATGTACATTTTATAAGTTAATAATGAAACAAATTTTCCTTTGTGACAACAAATACGAATATGTTACAAAGTGAGCAATTAAATAAATGTACGCGACTATCTCTTTTCGTATGGAACAAGGTAGCAAATGAGTAAACGGGTTACCTGATATTAAGAGAAAAGATAGACATCCGCAACAAGCAAATGAATCACAAACTCGATGTCTTGTCCGTAGAACGCGACTTAATTACGTTGGAACAGGACTTAAAAAATGTCCTTTACCTCCTTGTAAAATAAAAAAAAGAAACCTGACACTATTTTCTAAAAAGAAAATATTTTAAAAATCCTTTACATAAACTGAATGACAGTTCATACATTTAAATCACAAGAAAAAAACTAAAACAAATTGTGTTTCGACACCACGTTAAATGCTGGTCCCTTGTGTATTTTATTTGCGATAGAATAAGACAAACAAACGGCCAGAACAAGACAATATAATTAAATCGATCAGACACCCCAAATAAAATAAACTCGAATCTCCACCAAAGCTCCATAAAATCTCTCACGACAATAAAACGACCAAATAGGAATTCATTTGTGAAAGAAAATTCTTTTCTTTCTCTAAATTGGTTTTCGCGTTAAGGAAATACAGTTAGCTAATGGAGTAATAAGATTTAAGTTCACGTTAAGTTTACACCTTCGGATAAATAAAGTGCCTCTAATGTATCTAATCTGATAATGTATTTACAAACAGTCACGTCCATATTACGTCGAGGGTATCTTTTATAAAAGCAATTCATTCCATTTGTATCCATGTTTCACGGCAAAATAGTCATTATAACTGTATTAATAGATCATAAAGTTAATCTAACGCCAGGTTTCTGAAAGCTTTGTCAAAATTTTATTCAACTAACACTTCTGTCAAGTTAACCGTAATTTCAATTCCTAAAAAAAATAGTCGTTGATCATTCTAGCCAGTGTTGTTCGACCACGGACGTAACATGCCATCGATGTTTTTCAATGGAATGATAATGGTATTTATAATGTAAAGATGTATTTGTAATAGCATATATACATAGAGATGTTATTACACACAATCGACATGAGAATTGAAAGCAGTCGACTGGGACGGCTAAGGCGAGATCGCACTCAGGTGTAATGCATTTTCGTTCTGTTTTATAGAAAACTATTTTTACGTTTATTACTTCATACAGAGCGTTATTGACTAACTTTTCAACTTTTAAAATTGCTGTTAAAATAAAAAAATATGGTTAGATGATGTAAATTATTCTGTTGTGTGTCACAACATAGCTTTATTTATTTTATTTCTCATTAATTTATTTAAGGATATGTTTTATAAATATTGTATGTGACATTGTGATTTGATTTTCTTTCATTTATTTTATTTTTAAATGCTAATTAGCCCGTATTATCGTATATTACTGTCATTAGAAGTACCCATTATTAAAGTTACAATTGAACAAATTTCTTCAGTCTTATTTGATTTCATTCCAATATCTTAATGAAAACTTGTAAAAGGGAGTTACACAGCTCAAAATTGCGTAAAAGGAAAATGTATAAGAGAACCTTATGGAAAGAACAAAAACAAAAATTCGAGAGAACAAACATTCCCATATTTCGTATGTTAAAACTTAACCTGACGGTAAGAAAGAATGTTGATTGAAATTTGTTTTATTTTGTAATACATTTTCGTTCTTTCTAATAAATAAACACAAAGAATTGTTACTCCTGGAACAATTTTAATATTATTGTTTCGTTCAACAATAAAAAAAATGAGAAAACTTTAGGACGGAAAGAATTATGCGTATCCGTTATGTATATATACTTATATACATATATACACGTATTTATTCGATCAATGACAGTCACGAACATATGTATAATATGTTTCCAAAAAAACAAATTTTCTTTCTCGATTTGGACGTTGAATGCATATTGCAGTTTGTGCGCAGGCGCAGTGTAAAATGCGTATCCATTGTCCTAAATGTATGAATATACGATTCTATTTTCCTACTAAAATTGATGCAATGCAATGACAAATCACAATCATACACAAAAAACCGGCCAAGTGCGAGTCGCGCACAAAGGGTTCCGTAATACGTCTATAAAAACGAGCAAAAAATCTCGTTTGTTGTATGGGAGCCCCCTTAAATATTTGTTTTATTCTGTTTTTTATTTGTTGTTATAGCGGCAACAGAAATCTGTGATAATTTCAACTATCTATCATGGTTCATGAGATACAGCCTGGTGACAGCCCGACGGACAGCGGAGTTTTAGTAATAGGTTCCCGTTTTACCCTTTGGGTACGGAACCCTAAAAGATATTATTTGTACCTCAAATTATTTATATTATTTTAGACTAAATACAAAAAGAGAAATAGTTAAAGTTCTTTAATTCGTAATTTAGTGGCAACAGACTCAAGGTCGAGAGAAAATCAAAGAAGTTTTATGCTGAGAATATTCGGCACAACATCACTCAAAAGACCTACTTTAGTATTCTCCTTCAACAAAGTAATTAAGCAACTTTGCGGACTGCGTCGTTAGCATAAGGTTAATGTTGTCTTTTAAGCGAAACCTGACTGACTGACTGAATAAATATTATTAATATAAGACGTGAACCTAAAGTGGTGCTGACACAGATGAAAACTTGAATTCTTATTGAGGAAGCTACCACGACAATCTTTAAAGAGCGTGTTCTAAAAGTATACTTATACAGTTTTGTAGTATACGGTTTGATGTGTGAAATAACCGCGTATCCACTTGCCCCATGTTTTATTTTATTAAGCAACTATTCTATCCAAAAATGTTAGCAACGTTATTCATCTGTATCTTGTGAAAAACTGCTGCATGCTTTGTACTTGCCTTTTTCATGAAGACCATTAGGGTTTTTGGGCTGCAGCCGAGGTCCCTGTCGACATGAAAGGACCCCAGGTGATGGGCCGTGAAAAAAAAATACAATCGACTGAATCTTAAATTGTACTGTTCGCAATTGATTATCGATTTAGGGCATCCTGTATTGAGACGACAAAATAATAAAAAAACCTATGCAAATAACTTTTTTCTGTTGGAATCTACCAGCCTATTACATCTTCTTCAACTATCATCGACATATTTTAGCCAATTTTCATTACAACATAATGTATTTTATAACTAAACCTCTTTTATAACTCCGAACGCATGCGTTTCTTATGTCTCTCATTGGATATTTTTGTAAATTGATTTCGTTTAGAATCGAATCAAAAAGTTGAAATCGGTTGCCATGGTAACGTATGATATGACAATAACAAAATCAGGAAGTTGTTAATGTCATTGTGATTATATTTTCCTATAACTCGGGAAGGTTTTTTTTTTAATAATAAGTACTCTTGAAAGTATGTGTACAAAATTTCATTACTGTCGAAGGATTTGCGAAAGCATAACAAACAAACTCAATTCGCATTCATCATATTAGTTATGATAGGATTTGTTGCGTAAAGGCAGACGTAATATTTAGTCGTATATACAAATTTTATATTTTATCTTCCACTTGGTTTCTCGTCACGTTATATTGAGACGCCGACTAGTGCAAAACTAACAAGTTTCCAGCTGAACTAAGTTACCGCTCCTAACTCCGAAGACATCGAACTTTGTGGACGAACTTCGCAAAAACAACAAGAGTCGACGACGAGTCTGACGAAATATCATACAGGCAGCATCGCCAGCAATTAGTGTGCAAAACTTCAACCTTGTGAACTGCGAGTTCGAATACAAATTTGGTGATCACACACGTTTGTGTATATCAAACATTTCTTAACGTACGTGGCCTTCACTTCAAGACTTGCTCACATTCCATCGCTAACTCGACAAATTTGAAAGGCCTATTACCGCTTCAACCTACTGTTTACGTTTCGGATTTCATCCGGCGTTGGGTTATCTTATTTAATGGTGGCTTTATGTCACCTCTCGTTCACCCCTAACGTCGTTAGACCAAAGACTTTGAATGCCAGGTTTTCTTTATTTTAAATTTCGTCTGTGTAATTTTTCTCTACAATCTACAATTTTATCTATTACTGATTTCACGATGATTCTTAATCACAGTTACTTCTATTTACATTATCTACTAACATTTTTTAAAATATATAATACGGTGTCTTATTTATATTTATCGCCAATAAGGCCAAGGCCTTACTTAGCACTGAGGTATTGGAGGATAGAGCGTACTTTCCCAAATGCCGCGCAGCCAAGTCGAACGTATGAGCATATCTATTAGCTCGACCGAGGTCTATCAGGACCTTCCAAAACAACAGTTTTAGTGACAATTTTTAGTAATACTTTGACGTGTTTTTACTCTAACATGGCACACAGACAAATTTATCATTGAACTATACGCCTTACTGACGAGGCTTTATAAAATATTCCATCGTGGCATTTATCGCAGCTGGTATTCGTTTCAGCTTCGCAATTTCGGCAGCATTATATCTAAACGGGTGCTTACGGCGATCACGCCGGCCCCTCATTACTTTTGATCTTTCCCTTTGAGTATTCATTTTTGACTTGAATCATGTCTGAAATAAATGAAATTTAAATCATGATGTATGTTACATTTTTGATTTAATAAATAAATGTAATTTTTAACATTCTTCCATTATACAATTAAGCAAGCGGGTTACGTGATATTGCGATCAATATTCACTTGGAAACAAATATGCTTCCACCCTTATTATACCGATGAGGAGGCGTAGATAAAGAATAAGAAAAAGGGATGGAAGAGGGCCCGTGCCACCCCATCCATTATCTTTAGTCGTATTATCTCTTGCATAGTAACAAATAAGACAATGTTCAAATTACCTACTATGTAAGAGTGAAGGGTGCGGACTACGTAGCTTCGAATCCTTCGACTATATGAAATAATTAATGAAATATTAGTAAATTATTTCCACAATCTACTAATATTTTTTATTAAAATATACAGCAAGTTATTGTATCTTTACATTTCTCCTAAAGAGTCGCCCTTTATTTGCAATGAAATAAACTTTTAAATTATTATAATATTAATAAAGTATTTTAAATATGCAGTTCAATTAACAGTACTCAGTGGACGCGAGTGTGAGTTTTAAGCTAGCCTTCAAAGTCATCTCAAAGTATTCGGGAGGTAGATTACGATCTTTTGCAAGCCGACGTTTACGTGAGATCTATTATTGTCACGTAGTTGATAATTAAGTTATGTGCTCCCCTTGTAACTTATTTACGGCGCGTACTTCGTCCTCGAGGTCAGCCTGATAAGATTAAGTCTCGGGATAGTCAAATGACAGATGTACAACTGTTACTGGTACAGCTAAAAGTGTTACATGTCTAGTTAACTCGTGTTTTTGTTTGTTTGATTAGTTCCAGATTTCAATATAGTTTTAATCCCAATCAATGATATTAATACGAAAATGTGGCAGGCAGATATGTCATTAGCGGCGGATAGTGAAGATTTAATAACGTCCCAAGTGAAACGTTTTTTCTTTAGCTTACGTCATATGTTTATATTTGCGCGTTAGTGACAAACACTAGCTGTCCTCTTCTTTCTTATTATTTTAATTATGCTATCCCTTTACACCATACGGGTTGTGTAGATTGGAAATACACAATATTTTATAAATAACAACAAAACGTATTTAAGATATGTTTGATTAAAGCAGAGATACAAATCAAAACGACATAGTTCAACATAGACTAACTGCTGTGTTTGTCGGAGGAAGGCGACAGAGCAAGACAAATTGCAAGCAATTCGTTCAAAGGACATCGTTGTCGCAGCGGCGCGACATCTTGTTAGTACTCGACTGTAGCGAATGTCATCCCGTGGACTTCGAGTGTAACTTTCTTAAATGTAATGGTAATGGTGAAGTTTGTATTTTACTAGCGTAGCATTAATTATCTAAAGGCAACAAAACATGTATGACGCGATGACAGCCTCGATGACAAAATATGTTGAAATGTTATATCAATAAACTAACTTACACTGCTGCCATCTGTTATCACTTTTAAACAATTAAAATTCATAAATATATTGACAACACGAGTATGAATCAGCCTATAAATAATGATAATTTATCCTTTATCCTTTTTTTGATTGAACTCTGATTATGTAAAAGATTGTTGAAAAATGATCGTCGGCTTTTGGATTTTGCTTTTGTATTTCCCAAAATTATTTTCCATTATTTTATTTTAAAAATAAGGCGAACGAGCGCTTATTGTACGTGATTTTAAGTGACCAACTGAGATAAAACCAACATGCTGTATAATAGGGGTATAGTATAGTAACGAGGAAAAGAGGAAGATGTGATTGAACGATCTAATAGTTTTGGTCACAATTTCATTATTAATATGATAAAAAAAAGTATTAAGTACATCGGGAATTATTATTGTACAATCACATCAAAAACCTCGTCATGCGTCATCCCTCAGCGTTGCGTAATCTCATTGCATTTGTTACGCTCAACGTAACGTAGTCCGTGAACATGTCCGTGGCGGGCGAACAATTTAATAAACCTGTATCACCATGTCCAATTCTATTCGATATTTTGAATTTTTCATCTTGTTTGCTATTTTTATTGACGTTTTAATATTTTTTTGTTCTATATCTTTCAATTCACTCGCATGAAGAACGGAATAAGATTTCGTAGGGATCTAATTCACTCGGTGAGATACTTAGCTATGATATTGACCTTCACTTCAAGAACTCCTAGATAAATGAATAGAAAAAGAGAACTTTTTCGATTTGTCCAAATAAAGCAACTTATTTATCTTTGTTCCAATTGTTATCAAATAGTAACAAGCCTGTTAGCGACGCTCCATTAATCTTTTATCAAACCGTTCATTGTCCTATCAATCAACTGTAGGAGGAAAGGCCGTCACGCAAACTAACGACTAACTAAACTGGACCAAAATCTGATTCTTGGAAGAAAGAAGGACGCGTTTTTAGAACGTTTTGATATACTTTAAAAGTTAATTAAAATAGTTTTCTTTTAATTATAAATCTTGATTGCGACACAGGTTTGTGTTGACACACTGGACACTGAGCGGATGCGGACGAGAACGCTACGGCAACGGATGCAAACTACCGCGGTTGCTCTGAGCGCTGCATAAACTGCGCGCCGTCGCGGCTGCGCACACGCATTCATCGTCAGTGTTAACCGCGATAAGTCGCTTTCCGCGTCAGCGTCCGCATCGCCTCAATGCATAGGCGCTCTTAATCTTGCGACTGAGCTACTTCGAAGTATTTTAGTATAAATATAGTGTGTAATAAATTAGCTAGAGTTTCGATCAAGGTGCCTTTGAAAGCACTTTCTCTAATATCCACTATATACCAAAAATTTTAAAAAAGAAAAAATGTTTAATAATTGAAATCTATTCAAATTAACAAGATAAATCAAACATATAGACAATACAACTACAATAATTTTTATATAATAAATAAAGTAGCATTTGACCACAATCCCATCCAGTTAAATATTACTTGTTAATACAAGAGTTAGTTTTGCGTATACGTATATGACAATTAATACACGTAAGTAACGTGTTAAAATAAAATCATAATCATTATTCAAACAAAAACGTTAGTTCTGACGTTTTTAAATTAGATAGAAATGTTTTATTTCCTTTTAGCCTTAACGTTAAACTCGGCGGTCAAACTTCGAGTCGACGCGGCTTTACTGCAGATGTAGAACTTTCGAAACAACTAACAACCACCGAACACGATCGATTTTAGTGAACACTTTACGAGGCGATTTAAAGAGATTTTGACATTCAATCTCTTTAAATTGTCTGCTTTGTAAAATAACTTTAATCGCGACTACAGACCAAAGGATTATTTGATCCGGATTTCATTGAGATAATATAGACTTTTATAATTCAATTTCAACCGAACAATTTTACGAATCAATTTCAGCATTTTGTCAATCAAATTCGGACTAATTTACTCATAGAATTTGATGTGAAATAGTCCGAATTTGATTTGAAAAATACTGAAATTGGTTTGTCAAAGTATTGAACAATATTGTAAAATTGTAAAAGTTTACTAGAAACCTAAATTTAGGTTCCGAAAACCCATGTATCTTACTACAATCGGAGTAGAAAAGCAATCATTAAACATACACAGATTTAAACAATACCCGATATAAGGAGCACCAGTGAGAGAGATTCAGACACATTCAGGAGTAGAAGAAGCGAGAGAGGTGTGCCAGGATCGCGCCAAATGGAAATCCATAATCTCTGCCTGCCCCTCTGGGTGACGGGCGTGAGCGCATATTCATATTTATTTATTTTAAACAATACCCGTTAGGTTACAAATGTAGTCTGGTCCCTATTTAATACATGAGAATATACCAGATACAATGCTATATATCATCCGAACATAACGACGTATTTTAGTTCGAAAACCATTTCAACCTTGGAATATTAATTTGCAGTAGACAAGTTTAAAAAAATAAAGAATTTTTTTTCAAGGGATCACTTTTTTTAATCCAGCCTTTTAGCAATTTAATTTATTTATCTACACAGGTTCTTGCAATATGGATTTAGGCAATGTCATAAAACAATCCGTTCTTAACAAGGCTTCCTTAAGATAGGTAATAACGAAAACAAGTAAACGTTATAGACGAGAAACGATAGTAAACGTAGAACACTCATTTTCGTAATACAACGCTAATGTCCTTTCATTAACGTTGTATTACGAAAATGAGTGTTTTTACAAAACTTGACTTATCACTTAGAGAAAACAGCCTGAAAGAAGTACCTATTAAAAAACTGTAGTAACTATGAAAAAATTCTAACCCAACACGCAGTAAGTCAACTACAAACTGGTGTACAATCATTAAAACTTCGCTTGGCGGTAAATTGGAATGAAAGTTATGACCCAAGTTTAAATAACATTTTCGGAGCGTCATTTGCATTTATACATTGTTACTTATGCTGGTAAAATTCTTTTACATTATAACTATGTTTTTAATGTATAAATTTTTATAATAATGTTCACTGTTAGCAAGTGATTTCATCTTCTGAGACATGCTACTGTTTTATCTGCTTACCTTCCTTAGGGAAGTCCCTCAGGGCGACCTTTTGTAGCTGTGCGTCGCAATGATGCTGTATCACGAGCGCGACTGTACCGATGTATCGCTCGGGCGACATAGTAGAGCAGGGCACGTAGAGTAACGCAGCACTATGCTGTACGCCATTGTAAAATAAATAAAACATATTAATTTTAATTACAATACTCTATTCTGTTTTATTATTTTCTATCATATATTTATTTATTTATTTATTTATTTAAAACACTTTATTGCACAGTAAAAAGTACAAATGGCGGACTTAATGCCTATAGGCATTCTCTACCAGTCGACCACACGTTAAAAAATACAAAAATAAAGAGGTGCAATACATAATAAAGTTATTTCAAAACAAAACATAGCTAGTATTCACATATACATAATTACAAAGATGCATAAATACAAGATACATATATAGATTGATAAATCGATACAAAGATACAGACATACAAAGCAGGATAGGACTCTCATCCATGGTTTAAAGGTAGTAAATGTAAGGAATTATAAATTGGGGGAAAGGTAATAGTTATAAAGCAAACGCTTAAGTATAAAAATCGAAGATGCCTTCCTAACACTAACGGGAAGCTCGTTCCAGAGTCTTATAGCAGTAGCTGCAAAAGAATCGGACAGAAAGTCAGTACGGCGAGGAATCACGGCTAAACTTAAATTTTGGGACGATCGAAGTGTGTGATCATGGCTATTATTACCCAGATACTGAAATTTACACTTGAGGTATTCTGGGGCACAACGATCGTTCATAATTGTAAAGAGAGTACGCAGAATTCGTACGTTCCTCCGTTGCGGAATTGACAGCCATTTAAGTTTTGACCGATACTGATTTAAATTTTTAGAAATTCATACTTCGAAGTATATTCACATAAAACGGCCAAGTTATTTTGTTTTGAAAAATAAAATCTAACTAATAAATAACAGGCAACACTTCCTCCTGACGTCGTATAAACCCGTTAATCAGGTCAAACATGTAATAGTTTTAAATCGCTCGCAATGTCTAAACATTCTGGATGCGAAGCAACCGCATCATCTAAAACTTTATCCTTGAGAGACGCGATAACTAAAAACGCTTAGACTATTCACTACATTTTTTAATCTAATCGACAGAATATAATTATCTATTTTTTAAAAGATCACAAACAACGGTTCCCCAAGGTGATGGTCACCCCAACGGCCAGGAACATCTGCAACAATAGAGCAACAGCAGAGGCGTACTGGCCTTTACGCTCCCTTCTTGAAGGAGCCTAAATCATATTGGCTTAGAAATACCGCTGGCCACAAACCAGGAAGGAAGTTACGCGAAAATTTTGACGCGAAATTCTGTCGTGTTGAGCGATGACGAAACTCAAAGACAGGAATTGTTATAAACATTATTCGACACTCTCCGTATTATATATTCGGTAAAAAATGCGACGAGACGTGACATCCCTTCGCAAGGCTAACTTGACTAGGAACATTTTTTCAGAATTAAATTTTATAAGTAATAAATATTTAGGCAATATGCACCTATTGCATTATTTTATGTAAAATGGAAGCAACCGAGAAAGAAGTTCGTAAGATTTACCTTTAATTCAATCCAACTTCCTAGATTTCATTTTAAAACTATTCAAACTACAACAAATCCGAGCTAAAGAACTGTCCTGAACTAATTTCCAAGCTTACTTCAAACAAAATTTGTTTCTGCTATCAATTTAAATTGCAATAGAAAAATGTTAAGTAAATAAAAAATATATCTAATTTTTAAAAACATGTTATATGTAATACTAGACGTAAGGGGAACATTCGGGGGTTTCACTTACCCGCGTGCATCATTCCCCTTGGCATTATTTTTGTTTCTGCTCGCCTCCTTAGGGTCATTGCGTAATGTTTGATAACCTATAACCTTTCTTGATAATTGGTCTATCAAATGCAGAAAGAATGTTTCAAATCCGATAGGTGGTTCCTGAGATTAGCGCGTTCAAACAACGAAACACTGCACCTATTCTATTATATTAAAATAGATATGTACTAACTGTATGCCAACCAAGCATACAATATCTATCCGACATCGGGCAGGTACAAATACTATATGGTAATTTACCAATACTCATCCACAGTTTTGAAGCGCAAGTTTTGTTTTATTTCTCATCGTCTAACAGACTATTACTCTCGACGTAGGGCTCCTATTTATTTATTTTTTGTATGTGTTTGTTGATTCAATATCAAACAACAGAAAAATTTAGATTTGTTGGTTTTAACATGCTAAGTCAAATTGTTAATGATTAGTTCAGTTCACAATTTGCTGACAGCTTATAATATTCATAGTTCAATTATACACTGACGAAGTTCTAAGTCCGTCGGTAACACATACAAACGGAGGGTAATAAAATGAACATTCCCGTTATATCCCGTATGCATCGTATGCATCGCAGCGGTGTATTCAAACCAACATCAGCAACTTAAACTTGACTTTGATTCTCTTGGTGTTAAAATATTCACAAAGTTTTCAACTTCTTCACTCACTGAGTGGAATACGAATGGAGTTCTTGCCAGTTTCCACGACATTATCAATACATGTTTTTACTCATAATATACATGGACTGGCTTGTTGATTCAAACTATAACACTAATAATTATTTATTTCAGATCTTATACGTCTATCACTGAGATGTGGGCCCTCACTGCGAGCATCATTAGACGGCTCAAGGTCACTCAAAGGGTAATGGAGAGGGCAATGCTCGGAGTCTCCCTGCGTGATCACAAATCAGAAATGATATGACCCGTAGTAGAACAATGGTATCCGACATTGCCCTGAGAATTGCAAACCTTAAGTGGCAATGGGCCGAATACATTACTCACATGATGGATTTCTGATGGGGCCGAAAGACCCTAGAATGGCGGCCGCACGAAACAGCGTAGGTAGGCCTCCCACACAATAGACCGATGATCTGGTCAAAGGCACGGGAGTTCGACAGAGGACCGATCTTTGTCGATAAATGGTTGAGGCGTTCGTCCAGCAGTTGACGAATATCGGTTGAAATCACGATGATGACATCCATATTTATTGGTATTTAATAACATAACTTAAAACTACTGTTAACGGCGGTGCAAAAACACTCAGGAGATATATATTACTCGACCGAACATGCGATAGCAAGAATGCAATCCATTGTCCCTGATTACTACGTTAATTCGTAAACAATTATAATATTTTGGTTTAGTTTGTTGTTTACATTAAAGATATACTTTTAGTAAAGTTTTAATAAAAATCTTTTAACTGTCCACCACGTTCCTAAGGCTTGGAGCCTCAGTATACTAAGCGAGATGTTCCCAGTTTTGCAAGAGCCGTTAATTAGAAGGTGTAGCTGTAAACGCCCGCCAACAGTGACGTTAGTCATATCAAGGCCTACAATGTTTTATATCGCATCTGTTAAACGAGGCCCTCACTAGTGTATGTCATCAAAAGTTATTTCGCTACAACTGACACTAGATACGCTTGTAATAGACAAAAATTTAAATTAAGTAAAAAAAATAACATTCTGCTTCACTCTTTTAATAAATACTTTGTGCGTAAAAATTAATAACGTTCGAAAGCTTTTAATGATCGATGGAGGGCTGAAGCCGTTTTGATCCAAGCTGAATGATATAAAACACCCAACAATTATGTTTTTGTATGAAAATTTTGATAGGATATTTTTTATTAAATATGTGACATTTTTTAAACCAGTATCGCCAGAACAAGGATTAATTTATATACATAAAAGGCGATCTGTGTGTTTATGTATCTATGACCTACTAGCTGGCCCGGGAAACTTCGTTCCGCCCTATAATTAATAGATGGTTTACAATTTTGACGATAATGACTTACACATAAAAGAAAGTCCCTATTTAAGGTGAACATTTCCATTATACATGTGTAACGAACTCTAACGGTTTTTGCAGCGCACACCAGAATAACTCGCATATGGCGCATATTTTTTCTCCTTACTTGACACTTATCGTTGCATTTTGAATAATTCACACAATATCTTCATAAATTATAGCTTATATTTTATTCTGATGTATAAACTATATTATTGTAAAGATTCATTATAATCCATTCAGTAGTTTTTGCGTGAAAGAGTAACAAACATCCATACATTTATACTTATTACAAACTTTCGCATTTACAATTACAGTAGAAAATAGGATAGACTCCGAAACTGCTGGACCGATATTGATGACATTTTCAGAAAATCTTCAGATTGGCCTAACGGGTGATCCTGTCAACGCGATCTGATCAACAGTGGTACCCGGTCGAAGCCGGGCGGACCACTAGTAGTAATATAATATTTGTTATAACAATAACTTTCTTCTTATTTCACTGTAAGGAAAGTCGGGCCACGTAGACTTTTTGTAGCGCTAGCCCTGCATGCGCTCGTTTCCCTTACGCGCAGCTGTATCGGAAATGTATCTATACAAACGCGCCACTGTATAGTACACTCAAACTTACGTGATACGGGTGTAAAGTAGAAATTACTCTTACGCATTTCGTCTAGTGAGTGAGATGATGCAGGGCCTCCTTACCCTCCCGTTCTCCTCATCTGTTTGCCTGCTGTTTACCAACGGAAAACGCGACAACGCGTAAACGTGCAAGCAGTCCACCGGATATTAAATGACCGGCATCTGCAACTGCAAAAAGGTTATGAGTTGCAGATGCGTTGCCATTTCCAGACTTGGAAATACAGACAGCAACTAATTTTAAAATAAATTGAAAACAATTTCTCTTATAATTTCTCAAAACTATATGTTTAAATCTTCTGACGAATAAAATTTAAGACGAGATAAATATAGTTTAAAATCAATTTGGAAGTAAAATAATTAATCTCCATTGGGACTGAATTTGTGAACCGTCCTCCAGTAAAATTATAAATTCTCAATCGAGCGGTAGCCTCGTTAAAGATAAATTAATTTCACCTTGTTTTTATTTCAAATAGATTACATCTGTATTATATATCAATTGGTTATCTCTACAGCAACATTTGCTTTATTTTTAAATAAAAATAAATATGCGCTCACGCCCGTA